>JAWWEU010000050.1:809068-911099 GCA_035583155.1 Acropternis orthonyx
TTCCTGCTTGCGAGATTTCCGTTGTTCTTAAGTTTTTTACCCAAAAACGACTGCTATAGTCCTCTATTTTTCAAGTTCGCAAGTTTAAATGTGACCGATGGTAGGTGGTGTACAATGACTCTGAAGCTCTTAAGCTCTGTGCATCAAGGCCTTAGTTAATGCATTGTTTAGGGATGGCTTTTGGCATTTCCCTTATCCTGTCTCTCTTGCCTTTCCCTACAGCTCTGGAAAATGTCTTTTCTTCTAGAACTGCAATGGTGATAGGGCTGGGAAGGGTCAAAGCTGTTGGGCAGTGTTGTTTTCAGAAACACCACCACTTCAGGAGACTAAAACTTGTGCCTAAACTTCAAAAGAAGAATTTATCCCCTGTACAGAGCTGTGACAAGTCATGGGTTTATTTTTAAAGGCCAGCAAGTCTTAATTCCTCTGGGATTATAAGGAGCGGGCTTTAGTGTGAGTTCTGTGGAGAAGAGTGCTTTGAGTTATTAACTGAGACACAGCACCCACGGCTGGACACTCTCCCTGCAGCAGCTGATCTGTGCTGGTGGAGCTTAATTCAGGGTGACCCAGAGCTGGACCAGCCCTGCTGAAACCAACCTCGGGGCTCAATGATTGGTTTGGGCAAGTGCCAGTGCAGCAGGCTGGGTTTTACCTTCATGAAGGAAACTCCTTGGTAGGAGCCACGTTGCTGTTCTGCAGCAACAGTCCCACTGCTCGGGGAGCCCAACGCTCCCCGCAGGCAGAGGGTGGCTCCTACTGACCACAGACACCAGGAGGAACCAGAAACAGTTCTTCTCTTTCCCAGTGCTATTTTGAGAATGGCTGTAGTTAAACTTGATTCACTGTTTATTATGTTTAAAAAAATATAGTTCACACAAAAGTATCATGTAAACATTGTTTAAATAACTGCTGGTGCTCAGGCAGGACCCGGGGCTGAGCTGATGGTCTTCAGAGGGGCTGCACCAGCCTCGGCGCGGGTAGGAGCCACTGAGGGTTCCTGGTGCTGTGTGGGAGCAGGCAGAGACATGGTCACACTGACACCGGGCTAGAGCTTTGGGTGACTCGGTTCCAGGATTCCCAAGCCAAACCTTTCAAAACGCAGGACAACTTTGCTACTGTTAATGCTGCAGAGAGTGGGGAGGGAGAGGAGAACGGAGGGGGAAAAGTGTTACTTGTAGTTCTTCTAACAAACCTACTGCCCTAGCAAAGGAGCTGAAATAGGTTTGGTTCTGCTCTCCTGCCACTTCAGATCACCGAAAAGAGGCTCAAGTCATTAAGCAGCAAACACGTGAAGTTATTCATGTGACCTTCATCAGTGGGAAGAGAAAGCACAGTCAGATTTGCTCAAGTGGGAGGAACAGAAGGTTTTCCCAGGTACCTCCAGTGGGGGGAAGCCCAACACTGGTTTTCAGGGGGCACTTGGTTCCCTTGAAGTACAAGGGAAGGAAAAACTGACAGAATTTTATTTGTAAGAGAAAGGGGTTTTTTGAAAAGGTACATGAATGGGTTAAAAGAACCCAAGAGAACAAACCCAAACCCCTTTGCTCCTCTATAAAAGGGGTCTATTCCCTTGCTCTTATGCTGTTGGCAGAGCCAGAAGCACTTTCAACTCAGCCTTCCTTCTGCTCAGGTGAAAGCAGAGCACAGCCTGAGCATATCAGCTCCTGCAGGAGACTCAGGGAGTGAATGTGGTGTGGGTGTTTGTTCCTCAGACAGCAGAAACCCCCCTGGTCCTCAGTGCAGGTTCTCCTCTGTCCCTCTCCTGTCCCCTCCAAAGCAGTGAAAGAAGACCTTTTCTAAAAGGCACGTGTTTGCTGTGGTACCTGTGACTCTGCCAAGCCCCCACGCTGAGTCATTCTGCTGACCAGGGGATGTAAACAGAAGCAAACCAAAACATTCCAAGCACTACATCTGCATGGGGAGGAGGAGCTGAAGGGCACACTCCTGCCTTCCTCCTCTTTTACACAGCTTTGTAGCTGATCCCAGCTGACCCCCGTGGGCCTGTTCTGGACACTGCCCATGGGCTCCTTCCTGGTGGGCTAAGGAATGTCAGCTGCTCAAGTGGAGCAAGACAGTCCTTCTTTTCACTCAAGAACTGGCCCTGACAAAGCTGACCCTGGCTCCAGTGCTGGCTCTGGGCCCCAGGGAGAAGTGGCCTGACCTGCCCCTCAGCTCCTGCTGGCTTGCAGCGCAGGTGGAGGTTCAGTCCTGGCAGTGCCATGACAATGTTCCTGTCACCTTCAGCCCCAAAGCTCCAGCACTAAGGAGATGGGCACAGCCTCAGAGTGACTGGGGAGCTGCAGCTGCTGCTTCAGGGAACTCACAGGACACGCACAAGTGGCAGCAGTTTGAGGCCAGCCCTGACCTGCTGGGCAGGACCCCCAGCCCTGGCTGTGAGGTGCACCTGGTCAGTCAGGGCAGGTCCCTGTGCCCTTCCCAGGAGGAATCACAGGCTCCCGAAATGCTCCAGAGGGAGAGGAGGCTGCGGTGTTAGCCAGGAAGGTCTCGCAGACAGGAGTGGTTATTGAAGCTGAACAGCCCCACACCAAGCAAAGGCAGAAAGGAGAACTCGGGTAAAGTGTTGATTATGTCCATGGGTTAATTTCGTGGTTTGTTTTTGCTTTTTTAATGGAAGGTGATTGTCCAAGTTGCTGGTTAGGATACGACACATGGAAGCATGCAAGGTGGAGCCCGTTATTGCACCAGTAGCTACAACCTACAAAGAAATATGGGAGGGAAGGGAAAAAGACACCATGAGAGTTAGTTTTCAGTTATTTAAAGCAAGCCCTTGAGAACTACATGCTGCAAAGCTTTGACCAGGCTGGAGGAGGGGTTAGTGCAGTGTGTGAAAGGATCTATCAGAGGGGAGGGACATGTGTCTTTGGGGCAGTTGGACTCTGAGCAGGGCCTTGGCTGCTGGAGCTTCCCCCAGGGACCTGGACATATCCCAGTTTGCAGGAGATGTCTGTGCCTTCACCTCAATGAGCACTAAGTCAGCAGTCAATGCTGGTAATTAATACTGACAAAGTCATTCTCCCCTGTTAAATGCTTTTAGCAGACAAAAAGGAGCCAAGTATGAGAATCCCATGAACCACTTGGGGGTGGTGAGTGTCAAGTCTGTTCACCCAGGCAGAGAGAGCTGTGTAAGGCACTGGTTCCATAAGCTGTTCAAGAACAACTCCCTGTGGAAACACTGATTCAAAATAATCACAGGTGGTTATGATCAGGTGTTGCAGGAAGATCGTGAAGGGTTACGGGAAAGGAAGGGGTGTGTTAAACATCAGAATAAAGAGAAAGTATGAGCAGTTCAGGAGATGAAAATAAACACAACCAAGGATGTGAGGAATGGGCACTGGGTGGCAATGTGTCTGTGGCTTCACACTCATCCAGTCTGAACCACTTGAAAGGGAAACACTGGCATGTTCTGGGGTCCTTCCTGTCCTCAGGCAGTACCTGCCATGACCACTATAGGGGAAAATTCTGACCACTTTAGGGTCAGTGTGGGCCCTTCCCAATGCTGTTGGTGACACTAAACAGCCGGATCAGTTTGGATCTGCTGGAGCAGGGGAGGCAACGAACTGTCTGAGACACACGGCTTAACTGCATCATTCCCCAGACGCAGAGAAGCAGAAGAGCACAGTGTTCCCACCCTCCTGTCTGGTCTGACAGTCCTCAAGAAGGCAAAAAAAAAGCTCAGAAGGGATCAGTTAACAAATGGAGTGGCAGAGCTGTTGTGAACAGCAGCAGGTACTCACTCAGCAGACTTCCAGAAGTGTCCTGGGTGGGAGAGCCGGCGGTTCAGTTTTGGCAGTTTTTCAAGCATATCCATGAGGACAGTGAAGGTGGGCCTCTCGCTGAGGTCAAAGGCCCAGCACGCCGAGAGGATTTCCTGCAGAGGACATTTGTGGCTCATCACCCCACTGGGCTCACAGGTCAGCTGTGCAGAGCAGAAAGCTGACTGAGCGCTGCGATGTGTGTGAGCCCGGGCAGATGCTGACTGTTCCTGCAACTGATGTACTTACATTGACTTCTTTGCCCAAACTGACAGTTGCAAGGACTTGTTTCACTCCCTCGCCGCTGCCGATCTGCCAGATAAGCGCCTCGGCAGGCTGGGTCCTGAACGGCCACTCTCGTGCCTGGAGCTCGTACCACACAGTCCTGCAATGCCAACACACGCATCAAGCCTTTGCCTGCCCCGAGGGGAAAATGCCAAACCCTGACACTGTTCCAACTGCTTCAGCTGAGCTATGGAAGGTGCATAAGGCTGTGCAGCAAACCCCTCCCACCCGTAGTATGTGAGGAAAATGCATCCCAGATGGAATCTCGGGTCTGTGAGAAGGGGATCCCTGACTGGAAGGCTCAGGCCTGTGACAATTCTCACTTAGCAAGCACCTGGGCTACTCTTAGGTGTTCCTTCCTTACCCAAAGGCGTAGATATCTGCAGCTTTGGAGAAAGGCAGCTTATCTTCATCTTTCCCTGGGGCCATCTCTCGGACGATCTCAGGGGCCAGGTAGCACAACCAGTCATGAGGCAGCTTCAGTTCATTCTCCCTCCTGAGTCCAAAGGAAAGAAGCAGTACTGAAACACTGCTGTGTGTAGGTCATATCTGTGCTTCACCTGATGCTTTATTTACTCAAATGTTTTTGCTGACAATTTGTTTCTCACTTTCTTGCCATGTTAACATGTAAGTATGTGTCAGCCTGATGACTCTCCAGTTCATTCCTGGACTCAAAGTTTTGTTTGTTCTGTGCTCTGAGTCTTAATCCATGTGTAACTTTCTAGCTCTGTGCTGCTGGAACTGTAGGAAGAACTCTGCTCAAAAAGAAAACAAAGCAAAAGTGCACAGTGCAAACCGAGCAGGTACTAAAGCAACTGACACTCCTCATGTACCATGTACTGCAGGAAATGTTTCCCTATTTGATCATCATCTGTCATTCTAGAGGTGGACCAAGCAGTGAAAACTCCACTTACCTTCCTTCCTGAACCACACCCGAAATTCCAAATAATCCAAAGTCGGTGATCACAACTTTCCCATTGTCATAGAAGACATTCTTGGATTTCAGATCCTTATGTACAATCCCCTTTGCGTGGAGATACCCCATGCCCTGGGAAGTAACAGCAGAGATGGAAATGTTTTGGGGGGGTTTATTACTTCCAAACACACTTTGCTTTCTAATACACATTTCCTCCCCTATCTCCAGTGTAAAGGATTAGTTGTAACTGGGGATGGGGCAGTTGTGGGACTTGTGCAGGAAGGTGTGAGGGAACAGCTCCCAGCTCAGCGTGCAGCCTCCAAGCCCTGGCTGAGGCACTGCTTGATGGCTCCATTGGCATAATGAGCCCTTACCTTAATGATCTCCTGTGCTATCTGCCTGGTTTTGTTAATGTCCAAGGATATCTTGGGGTCCCTCACAAAGGAGTGCAGCGTCCTTCCTTTGCAGAAGCTACAGAAAATTTTTGTATATTAAAAAAAAGAAATATTAGCTAGCTATGTAATACTTACATTTTAAAAGTGATAGGAAGATGCTCTCCTTACCTGGTAATGATTGCTAAGTGAGGGGGGTTCATGCAGGCTCCCATGAACAGCACCACGTTCTCGTGCCGGGTCTGTCTGTAGTTCATCACCTCCTTTTTGAAGAGCTTGAGATGATCCTGGTTGTTCCCATCGATCTCCAGCAGCCTGATGGCCACCTCCCCGTGCCACTTCCCCTTGTAGACCTTCCCCCAGCGGCCCTGGCCGATGGGGTCCCCCAGCTCGATCTGCTCGAAGGGGATGTCCCACTCCTGCAGGTAGACACTGGTCTGGCTGGGTTTGCGGTAGATCATCCCCTGCAGGTGCGGCCGTCGGTTGGGCAGATCTTCCACCTCATCCTCGTCATCCTCAGGCTCCGATTTATTCCCCTCTGGCTCTTCCACCTGTTCACAACAAGGGAAGGGAGAGGTGTGCCCAGAGTCCCACGTGGCGGGCAGAGCAGCCCAGCAGCACAGGCTGCTCCGAGAGACCTTCGGGGCCAACCAGCTCACCCACCTCTGCCTCACGTCCGCCTCCGCCCATGCCCGGCTGGGCAGTGCTGCAAGAGAAGCAGGTCTGCAGTGAAAATAATGTTTGACATCCACCTGAGCTGCAAAAGTGGGGGCTTTTTGCCACTAGGGGAGTGGGAATAATCCAGGAGAGAACAGATCCTGACAAGAGTTAGAGCAGACCAGAGTAAAATACAATTCCTGCTCCATGTAACAGAGAAGGACTCTAAGCTCACTTTAGCAAATGAGGGACGAAGACTTTGAAGTGATTCTCAGTGATTAAGTGGCAGGAATTGACCGGGCAGTGTCATGGCTCTGTTATTACAGTGTGTTCCAGGAATGGATACTCCCATTCCTGCTCCTGAAACACCTGCAGTGGAGCAGCCCTGTAAGAGCTGGCAGTGTGGGCTGGAAGCACTTCTATGCCATGTAATTCAGTTCCTGATTATTAGGTAAATGCTTTGCAAATAAAAGGATTTAAAATTCTACTTACTTAGTGTCTGCAGCAGTTTCTGGAGGTTGTGCTGTTTGTGCAGGACTGGGAATTTCTGGGAAAGTAGAAACATTTACAATACAATTTTACACTTCAATCTCTTATACGTTGCAAGTCTTAACACCACAATAGCAATTATTTCCTTCTTATTCAAGAATTATAAATTCAACCACAGACAAAGTGATTTTACCCTTCTATTCATTTAAAACTACGCTCATCTCTCCTATGCATATTGACCCAGTCCTATTCCTGTTCACCGAGGGATCTGGAAAGTCTTTTTGGCCAGGCACAGAACCTTAAAAGTGAGTCTTTTTAAAGGAGGAACATGGATATGGATGGAATCCCAGGGCAGGAAGCTAATGTTCTACCACTGAATATTCAGCGTTTGGTCTCAGTATGTAAATCACATCACTGCCTTGGATTAGGGGAGAGAGGCCTAAGTATACACTGAGTTAAGAGAAAGGCTGAATTGGTTTAGATATATTTTTTTAAAAGCAGAGTTATTGTTCTTGGGCAGCATGCAGAGGTTTACAAACAAGTTATATTTGGGCAGTAGAAGTTGGTTAGTAGAATTAAAACGATCAACTCACCTGGGAAGACAAACTGTTGTCTATGCTGAAGGTAGTAGGCAGCTTTTTAATTAATTGGGGGTTTTGTAGAAAAAAAAGACAGCAAACAAAAAATACCAGGAGAGAAAAAAAAAAACAACACAAACAAGTTAGAGGCTCATCAGTGAGTGCCCCAAGTGCATTCAATGAATTAGTCCCAGCTCACTGCCGGGAACAGATTAGTAGATTATCAGCCTGCTCAAGGGGGAATTTCAGCACATGCATTTCAGGAAGCCCCTGACAGATGACACCTATCAAACACAAGCTGTTACCAGTCACAAACAGTCTGGTGGGCAAACAGCACGTTCAGACCCCCAGTGGCAGAAGGAAATGTAGAGCCCAGGAACGTCCAAGGCAGGCCCATGTCAGGTGGTGCTGCAATGCTCTCCTGTCTCAGCTTTGCAGAGGTGCCCCCACAGAAGCTGAAGCTCATGAGCCATCTGCTCTTTTTTTTTCCTAATTTTTTTTTATTTTTGAGCAGTTTGTCCCAATACAAAGGGGCTGCAGTGCAATCCTTACATTAAACTGGCTCTGTTCCTGCTCCTTTTGAGCAGGCTCAAACAGCAGCTTGCACTCACAGGTCAGAACCTGATGCAAAATTCAGCAGTGGTGAAGGCCAGATGTAGCAGATACTGAGCAGCATCTGACTTCAGTTCCACATCAAAGGAATTACATTTATTCTCACTGTGTAAATCTTTGCCCTTGTCAGAGATTCTTGCCCCTCTCGGCTATGGTAAAAGCTGCACATTGGGGCTCTTAATCCCTAAGGTGTGTAGGGTAAACTTCTCCACCAGACATCTGTGTCAATGGTCTAACAAATGGGTGTTGATTGTGGGTTATATTTTGGAAGGGCCTGGTAAAACAATTCACTCCAGTTCTCATTTTTACAGCCTGCTCCTGCCATCACCTCCCTCCTGACTTAAAGCCCCTGGTGAGCACACACAGCAGGCAGCATGCATTGTACAACACAAGGGGAAAGGGCGGAGAAAGAATGTAATTTTTTTCAGTGCTCTTCCAAAAAGGAGAAAAGAGAAAGATCAAATCATTTAAGAAAGGTGCCAACATTCTCAATAATCTGTCTCCTACAAAGGTCTTTTACTGAGACCCTTTAAAAGCTTCTAAGAACAGACCAAGTACTTTTATCAGGTAACAAGATATGCTTTCACACCTTGCATAGAGCACAACCATGTACCCAGAAACCTACTGCTCCCTATGAAGTCCTGGTCAGCCTCTGCTTGCAGAGAGGCCTTTCTGCTCTTGACAGGTCTCCTGAGAGAGAGAGAGGAGTTTACCTGGGAAGTTAAATCGGCCATCCCTCTGGCTCATGGGAGATGGGTTTGGGGGAGGTGTTGCACTGGGAGGGTTGGAAGACTGGAAAGGTGCTGGGGAAGATGGAGTGGATGAGGTTGTAGAGGAAGGATTACTGCTGGAGTCCAGGTGGTTTATTGCTGGTGGATGCTCCTGCAAAGCAAGGAAAGTCACTCATGAGAAAACAGTACAAAGAAAGGAAAAATTCCCTTCAGTGTTTGCTGGACAAGAGAGAGAGGGCAGTTGTTCCCAACCATGGCACTGTTTTTCTAAGTAAGCACCTGGAGCTGTGCACAAACCATGTTTTACATGGAGAAAATGTCACGGAGCGCAGTCTCCTTGCAAAGTGGAAGCTCAAGGTGCCATTTCTGGCTCCAACCAGCAAGATCCTGCTGTCACCACGTACCTTTTTAGTTAGTGCTTTGGGGAGAGTTCCAAACTGTGGTTCTGTGGGTCTGTCTACCGGATTATTGATATCAGAAGGGACAGACTCTGTTCTTCTTATTTTTGCTACTGAAAAACAGGTTGGAGAAGGGAGAGAAACAGCTTAAATCAGACTTCTTATTCTTGCCATACCATCAATTACATGGAAATGCCAAGAATTTGTAGAAAATTACTTACTGGGAAGGAAGGATAATCTACAAGCAGGTGCCTCTTTAGTACATTTGTTGTGACATTTTAATCTGAAAGAGAACCATTACATGTTAAATAAGGACTTGTTCTTCCCCAAAAAGAGGAAGCCTTCCCTTAATTTGTAATTCTCATGCTAATCTCAGAAGGAGTTCTGGAATGTCCAGGCCCCAAAGCAGCACATTCATATGGAGAATCCTATTATGTGTGTCATAAGCCTAATGAAGGCCATATACATATCTTAGCATCTGATTCATTTTTAATATAGTTACTTTCACTGACTCTCATCCAGCAACAGTGAAGCACTAAAATCTCAGTGCTTTGGACTAAAAACCCAGAGAGAGAACAAAAATTAAAATCCTGGCAGTTATTTAGGGATCCAGCTCCCAATACAAGATTTGCCCAGGATAAGGTAGGAAGCCTGTGGCAGGGAAATAAATTTGGTTCATTCATGTGTCAGGCTGCCAATCTGAAGTTTGAGTCGTTCCAAAGCACTCCTTTGCCAAGTCAAGACTGAAAAAACAATGCCACTGCTAAGAGTGCATCCCATCAAGAGACTGTTACTGCAGGTTGCAATGAACCAAATTCCAAATTGTTGTGAAGATCATCCCTGTGTGCTCACCTGCAGTACTTACACTTCACCCCGAACATCATGCTTTTCTGACAGACTTGGCAAATCTGAGACAGCCAGGACTTTGTAGAGAACCTAAGAAGAGACAAGAGGGGGAAAAATGATGTTAACTGGTGCCCGAGGGAAAAGGAACATGTCGGGTCTTTCTGAAAGGGGCAAGTGGTGGTGTGGTGAAGACTCCTCAGGTGGCTGATCAAAAGCCATCTCAGAGTCGTGTCCCACAAGGCCCCCCTGGCAGCTGGGCTGTAGCTCAGTCCCTGTGCTGCTCACCTGTGTGTCACAGCCAAGCCGAAGTCTCTTCGTACCATCTGAGGGGATCCCTGGGGGAGCTCTGATGGAGAACAAAAGGATGGTTTAGGGAAGCATTAACAGGTGCTCACCGGTGTGGACAGAAACCAAATGGTCGCTGCCACAGGGTCAGCACCACTGCTGGGCCTGTTTGCTGCAAAGCTGCTACAGCTATGGCTCTTGTATTTGTTTCCATATGATTTGATAAATCATGACGTTTTATATTTAGGGATTACAGAAGTCCATCTGACCAGGTTTAAGCCATTCTCAAAGTGGGAAGCCAGACTTAACTCCTAATTGGTTTATTCCCAATGGGTTTACCACAAATACCATCACCCAGTTTTCCTGCAGTGTCAGTAGATTTCAAAGCAATCTTTTACACTGAAAATTATCTCCATCTTCTAGAGAGGGCCAGCATGACCCAGAAGGATAAAAATGTGTATGTGAGCTCACTTAAGTAAGCTGGTAAGTGCAGAAAGGGAGACCTAGACTTCAAAATGCCAATCCAGCACTCCAGTGGTTAGAGCACGTAACTTCCTGAAAACTCTCAAATGCTCAGGTACTGGCATATTTCCTGAACTGAATCTACAGAAATATTGCAAATCTGGACTAATCTCAAATCTGCAACTGTCAGCACAGACAAGGCTGTTGGTGCTTACACAGAGCCAGTCTCTCACTTGACCCTAGATGGCACCAAATTCTTTTTTATCATTAGTTCAGTGAACTTTTGAAGGCGTCTGTGCTCTTCAGCCTCTTAGCATAGGCTGCAATGGCTAGTTGCTTTTCCGAGGAATACTGTGGTCTAGTGTGGGCATCCAAATGCACAGCCATCTGAATGGATCACAGCACAACAGTTAAGGTGGCTGTAAATATCGGTAAGATGGTTAAATCCTTACTGAAGAGTTCTAATGAATATAAACCAGTTTGGGATGGACTGGGACTCACCAGAGCCCAGAGCAGAGATTTTAACCCAGCCAATATGACTGTATGCAAAGAATCACCAAAATCCTTCATATCTGTTCAAATTTATTCTAATGCCTTTTTCATTTATTGCACAAATTATCTCACTCTCCACAGGGAAATGCTCAGATTTCTGCTGGCATTTTCATTTTACCATCTTCCTTCTATTTATGAAAGTAATTCTTGGGATTTTTGTTTTAAAGGGCATTAGATATATGTTCAGTGCTATAATGTCCTTATCTGGACTTTTATACTTTTTTAAATACTTTGATATTTTTGGGCCCTTTCCAAGCTGTTCCAGTCTCTCTCCACTAGGTTCCAAGGTTACAGGTTGTGTCTGGGACACACACACACACCTCAGGGTAGCTGGAACTCCCAGTAGCACTGGTATGGCACTGGATAAAAACACAGCCCTGGTCCTGTCAGACATTAACCATGTGAGCAGACTCCTCAGCACCAGAGGGAACATTCCACATGCCAGCACAAGCTGAAGCTTTCTCAGAAGGCTGCACACAACTGTCTAACTTCATTGCAGAGATACCAGGCAGTGAACATCCAAAGACACCAAATTGTATGAAATTTCTAGTACCAAGAGTCATCAGTACCAGCTATCTGAGGTACAGAAAAGCAGTTACACCCAAACCCCTCACTTTAACCCTTGAAACATCACTGTTCCTTTTCCTTGCTTTTGTCGTCTGAAAAAACACCAGGTACAAAAGAAGACCAAGTAAAACCCCTGCAGTTCTGCAGCAGGCCAAGCTCCTGCTCAGTTAACAGAAGCTCTGGGATAGGAGGGCCTATGGAGAGCCTCCAGAGGCTGCACAGGGATGACCAACACAGAGCTGACAAGCACAGGTTCTTCTCTCTCAGCAAGGCACTGGAGACACCCCGTAAGAATCTCTTACCGAACCTAGAAAGAAAAAAAGATCCTTTTTTTAGCCACCATATTCCTGTGACAGGATCCACACTTTGCTAGAACAGGAACTGCTGCCTGCAGCACTTGCTGTCAGGTTTGCAACACCTCTGGTTTTGCACTGGCTCCTGAAGCTGCCGCAGTGCCAATACTATCCTGCCTACATATGGCAGTCTTTGCTGGGGAGAGCTCCAGTCTGGGAGGGAACTTACTTTATGGGAGGAACTTCATCTATCCTGTTTCCCAGCTGTGATTCGTGGGACTTGCTCCTTGTGAGGGTTGGGAAGTTAGGCAGCAGCTGGAAAACCTTCCGGCAAGGGGGAGGAGGAGTCCGTGGTGGCTTCAGCTTGTGCCGCCGCTTGGCCTGGGGAGTGGCCGGGGGGGTGATGGTGATGCTGTGAGTCCTTGGCGTCAACCTCCCGCCGTGCGCGGGCAGCGCAAAAGGGTCCAGGAGGTTTTCTGCATAGACAGAGGGTCCGTGGCTCGAGGCCAGAGGGTCTGAGGGCGGGGCCGTGGACACGGACACGGAGCGGGGCTGCTGGCTGCTGCCCCTGGGCGCGGGCAGGGCCGCGGGGGCCGCGCACGGCGGGTCCGGCTGCGAGGAGCTGCTGTCCCGGCGCGCCTCGGAAAGGTTCACCAGCACGTCGTCCTTCAACTCCCCTCCTGTTCACAAGGAGCAGCGTCAGTGACGGGTTAAAGAGGGAAGCACCTACACACACACAGCACCTGGTGCTGCCTTGGGCTCTAAGGGGGATGTGGGTGCCTGTTCCACATGGGTAGGTAGATCCCCACGTGCTTCAGCAGGGCCCCAGTATGGTAAATCTCAGCACAGGGGCTGATTTTAGCTTTGAGAGACATATACCTGGATTTTTAAAACTGCCATTTCTTTCTAAGTGAATGCCATGACTTCTGAGCAATGGCTGGTTTGACACAGTGTGGATGGGAAATACTTGACAGCCTGGGACAAGATTAGAAAAAAGGAAATATGAAACTGAGCTGTTTGCTGACTTTTCCATTAACTAATCTTTATGATTTGCAAAATGGATGGACTGTCATAATACCAACAGGAAACATCACCTTTCAGTGACAGATTGATAAGTGCTACAAAGAAAGCTGTGATGCACGTTAGTACCAGTCTGCTGGGAGAGGCGCTTGTATAAACAGATTTTACAGTGCCTTTGGAAGTGCCTGGGGAAGGTGATAGGGCTTCTCTCCGAGCCAGCAACACTTGGGGAGCAGATCACCTACAAGGGATCTGGTTGTATTTGTTAGGTCAAGGATCTGTACTGACTAATAGAGAATAAACTAGAGCATTAGACACAACTCTGAAGAGAGAGGGAATAAGAACACAATCTGTTGAGGGGAGGGGAGAGGATACTTCCACATACATTTACTTCAATTTATTAGTTGACTTCATGTCGAAACCAAATCGAACTCACAGCTCTAACTGCATTTGATCATTGCTCCTTCATGTACACCCAGGAGCCACAAACAGATAGTGGTTACAGAATATACCCACAGGCACTGTCTGGAGGGTGTGCAGAATCTCAGATGAAAGGAAGAAGGATGGGGCTGCTTTCCCAAGACACCAATTCCATGGGAGAACAATACAGTCTGTACCTGATTCTGTCACCTTCCGTAGGCAGCTCAGTGCCCCGTTGAGCCTTGAGCACTCCTCATCTCTGGCACCACATCTCTTCATTGTTTCCTTCACCTTTGACTCATTCATTTCTAGTAAGGCATCCAGGGTCAGCTCCTCTGGTATTCTCTGCAGGAAAACATGACAAAGCCTTTTTTTACTATCCATATATAAATAAGACTGTGACCTGTTGTTCTGATGTACTTTGAATAATGCCACTGTCTCACTGCCTGGTCTGACTCATAATTTACTCATTTTGGTAGTGCCCCTCTCTTAACAGATCCAGCAGTGCCCAACAGCTGCTCCTCCCCCCTGTGCTGTGTGTATGAGTGTGCTCCGTAGCACTGGGACTGGGCATTCCCTGGTATTTAAATTAGGGTTAGAGGAGATTGAAATATTCTTCTCCCCTTGCAGAAAGCTTTCACTCAGTATTTTTGCAAAGCTACAAGTGAAACTTAACTTTTTCCTAAAAATAGCAGTCAGAAACAAAACAGATCTAAAACCTGAAAAAATCTCAGATAAAGATGTTTGGCTTTTTAGTAGTGAAGTGAAAAGCAGTAACAGTGAGGAAAATTACTTCATTTCTTGAACACAAAAGAAATGTTTTGACAGAGATAGCAACCTCCTCCTCCTCCTCAGGCACTTTTCCTTCATCAGAGAACCAGCCTTACCCATATCCTGCCTGGAGAGATATTTGTGCAGAACTCCTTCCACCTCTTAATGCACCAAACCCCCACAGTGATAAGGTTCAGATCAGGCAGACACAAAAGACACAGGAGGCCTGGAAAGCACAAAACGATCTGGTATTTCCTGACAGAACCGAGCTGTGTCTCTCTCTCTCTTCCCCCATTCAAATGTTTCCAGTGTAAGTCTGCAGCAATTGTGGTTAATAAACAAAACCAGGATATTTAGCCCAGATACCCAGGAATTTCCCCGAAAGTTCTGCCTAAACAAACCTCCCTGTTGCCTACTCTCAGAATGAGATCACAAATTTCACAATATTTAGTCTCTTTCCTAAAGTTTTGAAGCCTGGAATTAAACTATATAGAAGGGTTTGAACTTTTATTTGAAGGGGAAACTCAAAAAAGTGTGTCTCACTGCCTGGAGAAACAATAAGCTTGAAATCCTCTGGTCCTTAAACCTCACTTCCAACTCTAAAGAAAATGTGAATGTGTTGAATGTCCTTTAACAATTGCATCTTTCTTAATCCAGACTCGTGCTTTTGAGAGCTGACGCAGAACTTTCAGCTGTGACAGGGCTGAACAGCCCCAACCTTTGGAGCTTTGTAGGTGGTAACACAGAGAGTAATCACAGAGTTTCCATTTTTAGTAACTGTGACATGGAGCAAAGAAAAAGAATAAATTAAGAAAGGGCAGAAGTCTAAGAAACACATCCTGCATCTTCTGTCACATGCCCTGAGCCGGATGAAACACAAAACACAGCTGACTCAAGGAGAGCCCAGGAATTTAAATGAGCAATAAGCACAAAGCAGGGCCAGAGTAGAGCCAAAGTTCAATGAAGTTTGGATAGATTTTCTTTTTTTTCTATAATTAGTCTTTGCAGAATAACAAAAGCTATCCCAGCTGATGCTGGGTATTGTTATTCATTTTTCTGCACACCTGCACCACTATGATGCAGGAGTAAGACGGCCCCCAAAGAGCTTGTTCCTGAATGATTTTCACTTGGAAAAAATGCCAGAAGCACAAAACAGTAGAAACGCAGTGCAAAATGTACCTCCTGGGACCCCTGCCCTGATTCATATTCCAAAGGACAAAAATCCCAGGGGTTCAGATGCTCAGAGCTGGAGCTGGAATGGGTTTCCACAGCTCCAACCCTCCAGCACGAAGGCAGCACAGGTTTGCTCATGCAGGGCCCCAGCCAAGCTGGGCTGGTAACAACAGAATTGCACCAAGTCCTTCCTACGGCCCGTACTTCCCACAGCACCCCCTGAATTCCCCTCCCTGGATCTCACAGAAGCAGCTTTGTTCTGCCATGCAGGGTGCAGGCCCTTGGCGACACGAGCTGCTCAAAAAGGGAGAGGGACAAACATGGACTGAGGCCCAGTGGGACCTTGGGACAGTTTTTTACCCCACCCCAGGTACCCCAGGGTCTGGAGCAGGGAAGCCAGGAGAGCTCTGTTAAGCATAAGGCAAAACCAATGCCTCACAAAAACATTTATCCCGTTTCATGCTGTTACAGAGTCTTAGAGTAAGTGGGATTACAGTGGTGTAATTTTTGAATGATCTTGAAACATTTCCTCACCCCCACCACCCCTCACTAAGAAAACAACCCAGACTACGTAGCCCTTGTTCTGGGCAGCAATGTCATCCCAGATTCCAGCAGGAGCTCCACAGCCCCATTATCCAGGGTACCCTCACTTCCCAAGCCCTCCAGCGACACGTGTAACCAGTAACTTATTAGAGCTGTTAGTGAGTCAATTGGTAAAGTGGAAGAAACTTAAGGTTTCCTTGGGAAAGCAGAGCTTTCCCACCACAGACAGTGGCAGCTGGAATGCAGGGCCAGCTGGGGTGGGACTGGTGGCAGCACCATTGGGGATCTGGTTTCTCCAATGCCTGTTCTGTGTCAGGAACCAGCCTTCAAGTTGCATCAAGGATTCAAGCCTTCCTCATTGAAGAGAAAACACTTGAAAACAAAAATTTTAAAAGATACCAAACTATTGAGTTCTTCAGAGTGTCAGGGCATTTTCCCTTTGTCCCATTCGATGCCAGGACACAGTCCCAAAGGAGGGCTCCATCAGCCCTGAGCTGACTGGTCTGTGCTGGTTCACACAAGACCCACCTGAGCAGCAAAGACCCCCCTAGCTCTGCACTCCCTGGGCCCATATGCAAACTCCATCTACTCGTTTGCTCAATAGTTTAATTTTATAAAGACAGAATAGCAAGTTGTAGGAAAGTACAGAAAAGGAGATTATATTTAAACAATCCCAATGACCTTGAGCTGGGAGAGCTCAGACTTTCTGAACCTGCTGCCAGCCCCCATGACACGCGACAAAAGAAATAAGCCTTCAAAGAGGGGGAGGGAGGGGAAGTAAGAGGCTTTCTTTAAACAGCCACTCATGTGCTGCACATATGTGGTGGCTTAATATAAAACTGGTCAACCTGATCCCTGTAAGATTGGCCTGCTATGCTTTAGCTCTGTGTTAGCCCCCAGCCAGTGTGACAGTGAGGAGGGTCACTAGTTCAGGGGGGCTCTTAGAACAGGTTCTGCTGCTGCCCTGGCTCAGCTGTTGTGCTGGGGCCTGGCAGGGTCTGTCTCAGAGGGCCATGTGGTGGGCTCCAACCCCCCAGTGGAATTCTGGGTCGTTGCACAGGTGTTACGCCCAGCCTTCAGCACTGAGACTGAGAAATGAGGGTCCATCTGACCTTTCTTTACCTGCTTCATCAGTGGATGCTGAGGCTTCTAAAAAAAAAAAGCAGCTTTAAAAATTGCAAATTAAAGGCTTGCATTAGGGCCAAGCTCAACACCACCTCCCTGGGCACACCTTGCCTTGACAAGGGAAGCTGCAAAGTATTCAGATACCACTCTAATTAATAAGGCCAGATTTAAAAAGGAGAGAAAGCACAGGAGAAGACAGAACCTGCTTTCAATCTTCAGCACCTCACGACTGCCACCAAAATCTAAAGCCTTACTGTGGTAAGGCTTCTGCTCAGCAGAAATGATGCTAAAAAGCCCAATACCTCTCTACAACAGGTAAAGCCCTACAAAGCCCTCCTGCTTATCAGACACAGACTGCACTTCATGGGATACATGTATAAAGAGAGAAAAATGAGTACCAGAGCATCCAAGGAGCCATCCGAGGGTTAGTCTCAATTAGTCAGGGTGAGGAGTTCACAGGAGTCTTTAATCTTGTCTGGTGTCCAACTTAAATCCCTAAACCATGGCAAAAATGCTGGTATCTAACACAGTGGAGGGGTTATTTTTGGTAAAGATTCCACCCTGCAGATAAGCCTATGGAGCTAATGCTGCTGCAGGCTCTCTGCAAAATCAGCCTGACCTGCTCCTCCACCCAGTAGCCACGGCTCTTCCTGTAAAGCTGGACAGTTGTCAAGGCCCCAAATGCCTCCTCTTAAATCAATACATTCCCTCTCCAATCATCCTCCTGTGAAGCAGCAGATGCTAGAAGAGAAAGCCCATTACATAAGGTGCTTAAATTCCCACTGATAGCTCTAAGCAAAGCATGTAAAGATGCTCTTAAGAACATCTTGTGCCTGCTAGTTGTTATTTTGCTCTGGTTTTCTGGTGCCTAGAGAAGAAGGTACTGAAAAATTGTTGTATTATTAAATTCCTGGAGATTTAATGGGCATTCTGGAAAGCCTCTCACATGAAATTTTCAGCTTGCATTAAGCTGTGAGCATAAACAGGCTACAGTTTCACCTGACATCACCCTCCTCACTGTTTCCCCTCACAGCAGGCGGGTGGGTGAGAGGAGCTGAGAGGCTCAGGGCATTCCCTTCAGCTGGCTCTTTGGGACAGGATAGCTGCTGTCATTACTTTTCTATGGAAGGCAGATGCAGCAGCTGCAGATCCCAAGGGGGAGCAGGAGCCTTGGACTGACCTCAAGCCATGAAGGATTCACAGTGAACAAGGCTGCAAGGGGCACCTGGACCCCTTGGCAGGGCAAGGGAACCCGGGCAGTGGCAGAGAATGTTTCCCAAGAGTGGTTTGCACTGGGGAGGGGCCTTCAGCTGGAACACAGTGATGGAATTTTAGCTCAAGGAAGCCTGCATGACAGAGTTAATTTGCATGCACACAATTAGCACATCCAGGATCTCTGCTATCTGGTGGTCCAGTCAGACCTCCTGCTGCCAGACCCATGGAAATCCCCGGCACAGAGCCACAGTCCTTGTGGCCTGTTCATGCAGATATACTGACAGAAAAGATGAGAGGATACAGCTGTGGAAACCTGATAGGCTTAGGCAGATCTGCCTCTTCTATTCCCCATCCAAAGCAAGGATGCACACACAAAAAACCCTCACCACTCCTCCGACAACTGATCTTCTACAAGCTGGACCACGCTCCACGCAAACAGAACCCTCGCCATGGGCTCGCAGTACCAACCCCTGGCCAATGTCTCATCCTCTACAGATTTTCACAGGGGCAGCAGGAGACTTGGCAGAGAATTCCTGCTCAAGGCATGAGCCCTTTCCGCTCTGCTCCCCCCTGTGCCCAGCATTGCCCCTGTCTTGCTCAGCTCTGCACTGACAAGCAGGACTTTGGCATAAATGCTGAATGAGGAACGAGATGGGCTTCACAGGCAGGCAGGAGGTACTACAGAAAACTATATACACTGGGAGTCAAATACATTCCCCAAATGGAACAGCCACAAACTAGCCACAGCACTGCTCCGTCTGCTCCCACAGTCTTCCTGGTGGCACAGCCCTGCTCCTGGACAGCAACTCCTGGGCAGGATGAGGCCCTCCCCATGCATGACAGTTACCCACTCTAAAAACAGCTTTCCAGGCTTGACTGACACCCACCCCTGCTCCACAGTGAGCAGGGCCGGTCCAGACATGCTTCAGAAGATAAGGAGATGACTGTGTTCTTAAGTTACTTTTTAAGACAGTGACAAGTTACACATGGGAACAAATATAATAGCTATGCTTCTGGGAAGTACGACAGTAAAGGCAGAGAGGATTCCTTTCTGTGCTGAAGATAACAAGCCAAGAGAGATTTTTGTAATCTCTTCTTTTTGGTAGACATGCCCCAAGCCCAGAGCCCAGTAAATACTCTGCAAGAGACTTCTTCCATCAGCTTAAGAGTGGGGACAGCGCTGTGTTCTCATCCTGCTTCCCTCCTGCTTCCCCCTTCAATTCCCAACTCCACCTCCCAAGGGGGACAGAACAGTCCAGATCAGTGTATTTTTCTAGGACCATTTTCAGAGCAACTTTTATCCACTGGAGACCACTCACAGTGTAAACATACCTTCTGCCTGTAAGGTTCCTTGCCCTGTCTTTTCTAGATCTCAGTTCAAGTACCTCTTTTCCCGGTTTCAATCCACCATATTTAACCATTTATACATAATTTTCAGTATTAAACCACACACAGAGAGCACTAATCAGCCTTCGGAACTCCTAGCCAAAAACAAGGACTTCAGCATTTCCTAGAAAAATACCCCAAAAGCAAGTTACAGCACAGTATTAGCCCAGCTCCAAAGCAGAGCCTGCTCCACACCAGCCACCATTTTCTATGATAAAAATCTGTCTGGCAACTGATTAGAGGAACAATAACAAAGCAACAGAAATAGCAGAGGTTGGGGTGGGGGTTTTCACCGTTTCCTTACCCCTCAGAATTGTGTTCACAGAGAGCAAACAGGATCCCAAATTCGAAGCTGGTGTTCCCCACCTACCTCCAGGCCCGCCAGGTCGGCACAGCCCAGCCCTCTCACCGCGCGCAGCGTCACCGGCTCACTGCTATCCATGTCCACGGCAGCTCTAGCTGTTGCCCAACGCCATAAACAGTGCATTGTTACTACTATAATCTCTTCCAGAACTAAAGGATTTTACGGGCAGTCATTATTCTTGTTTTAAATATAGGTTTTCAAAGAAATAAAGGAGCCCAACAACAAGACAGCAATTGTAACTGCCAGAGCGTTCGAGTGTTCGAGCTTCACAACATCTAGAGCAAGTCACTGAGCAAAAATAGTCTTCACTCTGGAGTGGAGGAGTCAGCAGATATTCTAAATTGGAGCTGGTGCTCTATTTCTGACAGGAGAGCCTCGGAGCTTCTGTGCTTCCCTGCATGGCAGCTTTATTTGGGAGCAGACTGGGGGGAGCAAGGGGAGGGGAGGGGAGAGAGAGAAACAGAGCATTGTTTCTCTCAGCTGAGCCAAAGAACTCTTGTAATTAGCCTGCTTTTCAAAGGTGTTATGTCACAGATTAGCACAATCTTCAAAATATTCCCTCCAGCAAGACCAGAAATGCAAAGCGAATCAGAACCATTTAAAAAAACCAAAAAAACTATGAACTCAGACCTTTCTCCTGATCTGTCCCTGACAAGCAGGGGGCTTGGAGAGCTCTCACCTGTACCACCTCCTCCTGTGCTGTGCCTGCTGTTCTGTAGCTCCCAGAGGTGCCCAGGGCAGGGCTCTGGTGCAGCTATTCTTAGGCTCTAGAGGGACTTGGCAACTTCTTCAACTAGTTTCAGAGCCTAAAAGGCCCCAAAAGAGAGAACTGTGTGCCTACATGAATACACTACGGCAACACTTGTGGGGTCTTCCTTCTCCCTGTAGCCTTTTTTGGAAGCCTTAAGAAGGAAACCCAGTATGGCTATTTCGATTTTACAGTGAGCTAAGAGTATGTGAGAGATGGGAAGTTGTTCCCAGTGTACTTCGTACACAGAATCAGGCAGGGACTTGGGGGTCCCCATTTTCACTCAGCCACCTCTGTAAAGGCTCCCTCACCACGTCTGCCCCCAGTCCTGTCACAGGCAGTGTGCACAAAGCAGGACAGTTTGTAATAACTAACCTATTAAAGCTCCTTCTGTCAGTGATTTCCATTTTGAAAGCTTTCAGCTGAAATGCAGTTCAACATGCTGTATGAAATCTAAGCAACAGCAGGAATGATCCCATGATACCTGTGACATTTCTGAAAGGTAGCTCATCCCACACAGCTCCCTGCACTGTGCTGATGTCAGTGTCAAACACCAACAGTGCTGCATTGCTAATTTCTGAGCAGTGCAGTAACAGGACAAAAAGAAATCACTGCAAGAACAGAGCACTTAGTTTATTGGCCCAGCTATTTCCACTTCCCCCAGCTCAGAGCCTGTTCCAGCATGTCTACTCAGAAATTATTTTAATGACCCACCAGGTGCTGCAGTTCTCCTGTCCAGACAATACAAATCCTACAGAAGCTGTTTGCAACTGCTTGAAATGGATGCAGAACTCTTAAAAAATAACCATGCATTTGGAATCCCAGAAAATTTTCAATGATTTGTACACCTCTTTTAGTTTTGTCCCAGAGAACAGAAGGAAGACTTCATTACACTGGATACTGTCTGGGAAGGGGCAGCAAGTGAGCATGGAACAAAATAATAAAGAGATAGAAAATTTTCCTGCCTTAGACCAATCCTGAATTTGTGCACTCCTGTTAGTGACCACGCATACAGAAGGGCAGTCTCAACCCAGTCTCTGCTCCCTGTATTAGCAGGATGTGGCAGATTTGAACTGTCCACCTCCCTTCCCCCTTCTCTTCACCTCTTCCCTGCCCCCAGTTCTTCAGGCACCACAAAGGATTTATAAAAGAGCTACAAAGACATTCTTTTAGGCTCAGGCAGTTCCAGTAACCTTAGAAACCAACACTAGCTGGGAGCCTGGCAGTTTGGCCACCGGCAACAGGCTGCTTTTGTCTTCTCATTGTCACTGCTGCACCTTCAGCTGTGCCACCCAAAATCTTGCTGGGCTGGAAGGCAATGCCAGCATCACATTTAAAATGAACAGTAGGAAATAAAAGGGGAAACCTGGTCCTGAACTCATCTTGTTTCACCAGCGACTGCTTAGTTACATCAGGACCAAGCTGGAATAAGTCCCATGGAAATCTGTGGAATTTTTCACTCTGGCAGATTCCTGCTGAAGTCAAAGAAAATTTTTGATTGTTTAAGGATCAAAGGAAACTGAATGAGAACATTGTGACCTGGCCTGCAGAGGCAAAAATGGGAAAAAGAATGGAAAAAGCATTTTCTGCCTTGTTTAGCTGCCAGTGGACTGAGCTCTGTGTGTGTAATTGTATCTCTTGGTCCTTTTTTGGCTGATGCTGGACACAGAACATGTGTGGCACTGTGCTATTATTACCTAAAAGGTAATAAGTGATTAAGTGGTGCAGTTGTTCTCAGACCCAAGGAGCAGCAGAGGAGGCCCTGGTTGGGCAGGACCTTTGTCTCACCCTGAGCAACAGGTGTGAGTGTTGCTTCAAACACTGGTATGAGGAGATCTCCAGTAACTCTGGGAGGAGGACAGTGGGAAGGGAGGGTTTCAGCACTGCTCTGGGAGAGAGAAAGCTCCCTTCCCACCACAGGCCCCTCTTGCGTACCCACACACTCCCACCATGCCTGAAAGTTCAGGGACTAACTTAAACCCAGCAGGCAGCTGGGAATGTACTGAAGAGCCAGGAATGTTCTGTGCTGAGCGCTGTCTTCCCCCTCCTTACCTGTACAACTTCTTTCCTCACGTTGACAATGTCTAACCAGTCGTTGAATCTCGGGTAGCTGTTGAGCTCGGCCGTCCTGTCGCTCAGGGGCACGCTCAGCTTGCACTGCCGCTGCCTGTGGATGTAGTCAATCAGCTTCACCTGTGGGGATCCAGAAAGCCAACAGTTTCTCTTACACCTGCTCTTCATTTTGGTCTAGATGATCAGTGAGGGAGGAATAGCCAAAGCACCCAAAGACTCTGAGACTTGTCATCTTATGGGCATTTCTACTACAAAACCAACATTAAGAACAATTCACTTAAAATAACAAAAATTCAGGCAGTTGGACTAGATGATTGCTGTACTTCTTCTATTCTAAAGTTTTATTCCAAAGCTTTATCACCTGACCATCTCATGGCAAACGCACTACACAGATTTCTTCACTTTAGGCACAGAAGAATAAAATGGCAAAAAGGAATATTATTTGTGCCTGACATTCACTCATCAAAAAGAAAATACTCTCCAAAGATTGCTCACTGTGTCACACGTTCCCATGAGGCAGGCTTAAACTTCAAAACCTTCCTAACAAAACAATGCCTCAAAGCAAGTTAGTTGATCCATGATTTATAAACCAAAACATGTTCTTAGTCAACAAATTTTAGCATTTGGGACAAGATCAGACTAAGAATGTAAAGGAAAAAACAAACATGGATTCTTTGACCATTATAATATCTCTCCTCTTAGAGTTTAAGTGCTTTCCTATGAAGTTAGCTGAGGGTTTGTTTTATGGGCAGTCCAACCCCTTACAACTTATCAGATATAACAAGTTTGTCTCTTCCCACACACTGAACTCTGACAGCAGTGCCATCCAGCTTGAGATTTATCAAAAAGTGGGTGAATACCAAAGTGAGTCAGTCTCCATGCCATGCCCACAGCAAGGCAAAGCAGTACCATTCCCGGGAGAGGCAGCTGTGCAATACAGACTGCCATGTCCTAGAAACTCAGCCAATCCCTCTGCATTCACACTCTGACCAGCCTGCTGAAACCAGAGGAGCCTTTTTACTATAACTTCCTAGGATGGCTTTGGAGCATAAGACCTACACGAAATTACCTTGGAAATCCCACTCACTCGTTCTCAGTCTCAGTACCTCTTTTTATATGAAGGAGTTGACAGCACTTCCCTTTTTACAACCCTTGTCTGCTTCCTCTGGCCAGACCCCAGGCTGCAGGGCAGGGCAGTTCTCTGCCAAGGCCAGCTGGGCTCCCGGACGGACTGGCCACGGGCTCAGCAGGGCCATGGGCACCACTGGCTGCCACAGGCTCGTGCCCTGCACCGCAGAGCCAAGTCAGCTTGGTCAGCAGCCTGTGCTGGGGCTACCTGTGCTCCAAACATGCACAGTCAGCTGTCCTCTCTCCACACTTCCCCTTCAGCTGTACAGGGCCCTGAATTCCCATGTCTCTGGAGGACAGGAGCTCAGTTCCTTCAGTCAGCTCCAGAGCAGAAGGGGGTTACACACGTGTCACCAGCTGCCTTAGATGTGACCTTCTGCTTCCTCACCACCACATATCCTTTCCCACAGCAGCCTGTCCAGAGAGCTCTCCTGTTCACACCCGCATCAGAAAGGAGCTTGGAATGCTGTTCCAGGTATTTTCCTCCTAAGGGCTTGGTTTAAGTTTTCCTTCTCAGTGTGCTTTCCCCCTTCTGGACACTGTGACACCAGGCAGGCAGGTGGCCCGCAGTGGGTACAGAGACTCTGCACTTGCCTGGCACAGCTGGGGTAACCCCCATATCAGGGAGCTGGAATTAAGTCTCCCACAGCTAAAGCAATTGTTCCATAGTTTAGACTGAACACTGTCATGGATCCTGACTGTGTTGTTTGCCTATCTGTCCTAAAACTCCTTTTTTTACCAGGAAAAGGTAAAAAAACATTAGCGTTCTTTTCCACTCAGGATACTTGATTCTGTTTTTAGTGCCTCCAAATGTACCATGTTTTCATCCTGACTTTTTCCCCCTCAAAAGATATTAGGGAGGAGGAGTTTAGAATGAGAGACTTGGCTGCAAGTAAGGACAGGGACAGGAGAGTCAAAGCCCTGACCAGAGAAGTCCCATGTTCTCAGGGAAAAGGGTCTTGGCAACTCAGGGGCTGCAGTGAGGTTAACCAAAAACATGGACTGAGAATGGTGGTGATAGGAGCAAGGAAGAACTGGTATGGGTACAAGTACAGGGGCAAGGGCACCTCATGAAAGACAGAAAGAGGCTGCAGGAAGTTTGAAGACATCTCAACAGCCTTCAGTATGCCAGGAATCAGCCTACACAAACAAAAACAGCTTCCCAACTGTGCAATAGCTATGTCATGGAAAAGAGAAGGAAGACAAGAATCACCCAAGCCTTCTCCTTTTCCAGAGGCCACTTGAAGGTAGGGTCAATGATAATACGCATTTTGATACACAAGCTGCAACCACAACATCCAGCCAAAGGCAAAGGCAAACAACTTAGCATGTGTTTGTGAGCCTTGGTATGTGGAATTCCCAGGGCACTGCGCTATGTTACTGCTGCTGCCCCTGGGTCACCACACCCTTCCCCATTCCTGGGCATACCTCAGGGGCTGGGAGCACCTTGGGACAGAAGCAAGACTGCACAGTGATTTTGGAACTGGTACAGCCCTGACAGGCCTGTGTGTAAAGCAGCAGCTCAGCCCCACAGTCTGACTGTAATCTGTTATTTTAGTGTAGGATCTCCCATCAGGCAAGAGTTGTTTTTCCTGCAAGAAGGATTGGGATATCAGCATACTCTTTAAAGCTAGAGCTCCACACTTAGTTGTATGGAACACTAACTGTAAGCAAACACCCTAAAAGTAGCACATGATCCAGTATAAAGCAGCAAGCACTGAAGGTGTCAGAATCTGCTGCAAGAAGTACGTACAGTGGAAGGCAAGAAGGATTTAGCATCTATGTATAAACAAAAAATCACGAATTAAGTAAAGAAATGATACAGAAAATGTATGCCCCACATTGTCCTATTACTGTGCACAGTGTCCGAGGACAGCATGCTGCTCTGAGGCAGGATACTGCTGCGGTACAGTCACTACTCCGGCATTCCCCACTGAAGCTCTCCCCACCAACTTCAGTGTAACACCAGAAGCATCACATTTCATGAGTAAGAGAACAGAGCTGAGCTGCACTCCTGGCTCTGCCACTGACCTGCTGTCTGACCAGAAGCAAATGAAACAATCTCTCTCCTCCCTCCCTGCACGTAGCTCTGCCTGCCCGTCCTGCGTGAACTCCCCGGAGCAGGCGCCGGCTTCAGCTATTTTCGGACTGCTTTAAAAAATACAGGTTCTTTTCACTTTCCAAGTTTCACCCATGGCACCAACTCCTAAAGGACACTGCTGGACAGGACTCTATGCAGCACGGAGTTCAACGTCAAACTTTTCTTCTTTGTTGGGATGTAACAAAAATGTAATTCTCCAAAATGGACAAGCAGTCTGACAGCCCAGATCTGAGTGTCTTAGATCGCCAAGGCTGGTTTTCCCAGGATAACTCCTTCGCATTTACTCCTCAAGTCCAAATTTGTTTTCCCCTAGTCCTATAAATAGTATATTTGCATTCTCTTCCCACCCTCCATGCACCACACTTCTCCCCTAGGATGAATTTCATTTTGTTATTTCCTGCCCAGACTTTTAACTAAACTACATGGTTTGGCTTTAATAGCTGAGCTGTTGCAAAACCCTTTTCTGAGAATATAATAAAAATTTTGGGTTCAGTGACGCACTTAAAAACCCACAACCAGCACACAGATCTCCAACCACAAACTAGACCGAGAGATAAAGCCAGCAGTAGCTACTCACTGCCTGCTTGCTAAATGGCACATCCTACTCATCACAAATGGCAAACCCCACACCAGAAGCAGCAATACTCCAATTGCCTTAAACCCACAGAGATGGGAAAGAACAAGAACAGAGACAGGAGCAGCTGGAGTGAAGTGCTGTTTACCAGGCAGAGCCCTCCTGCTCTGTCTGGTGTCTGATGGCCAGGACACCCAGTTCTCAATAGCTCTGAGAAGTGCCCATGGTGCTGCCAGGTGTTCCTGGATGCGTGTTCATCTCCTTAGACCGTTTTTAAAATACCCCTTTACAGCACAGATGAGAATCAGGCCCAAGAAGTTCAGGAGAAAACTGCCAAGCTTGTACTTTTTATTTATTTATACAAAATAAACAGCAGATCTCTTGAGATACAAATTTGCCGTATCCATGACCTCAAGCCAATGACAAACAAAAAGCAAATGCTGGCAAGTTTTTCAGCTGCACTTCTGCAGACATGGCACAGGCAAGCAATGGCATCTGTAAAACCAGACCACTGAAAGCAGGGTGCAGAATACAGGAGATACTGCAAGGATGAGCTGGAAGAATTCTGTATTCAGACTGCAGCCCAGGTATTTCTGAACTCTGGTTAATTGATCAGAAATCACGTTCTAACTTCATTTGTCAGAGAATGCTAATAGTTATGGTGCCTAATGTGAGAAATTACATTTCGTGCACTTGGGGTAAACTCTCTCCCAGCTTCTTGTCGATTATGTTTTATTCATGTTTAGAAAAGTGGCACCTTGTTCCAGCAGTCATTAAAAGGCATTAAACCCATTGCATCTTTTGCACTTGGTCAAAACCCAATCAGTCTGAATTCAATGCACCTGATCCAAATAAAAAGGGAGAAAGGAGCAAAGGCTAGAACAGTTTGTAATTTTTTTAAGTCTTCCCCAGCTTATTCTCATGCTTTTAATCCACATATCTTGAAATACCCTCTAAATGCAGCAAAAATAACTATTTTCTATTAAAAACAAAAAAAAAGGGGGGGGGGCAAACCAAGGCACAGAATGGAAATTATAAATAAAACAACTTGGGAACAGGCAGAGGGAATCTGCTATGCCAAAGTGCCAGGCAAAATTTTTTCAGACTATCAACAGTTGGAGACCAAGTTTGATTCAAACCTACGTTTCATAACCAAATGCCATGTTTCCACACTTCGACAAAACTGCTCTCTGAAGCCTGCAACTTCTCTTGTTGACTTGAAACATACGCAATGTTTAGAAGAGAGGTTTTTCAATACTCAAAACAAACAACTGTCATTATTTAATCAACAAATCAAGCACGTGTTCAAAAGCAGATACTATTCCCCTGTCCCAGGAGACAAAATCTCGGGAAGCCTGGCAGCACTTGAGCAGACAATAAATATGAGCTTACACAGATACTTCCAAGCCTAAAAGCATGTCCTGCCCTGCAATTTAAGGAGCTGGTGGCTCATGCTTTAGAAGGATCAGATCAATGTATGGCCCAGCTCTTACATGTGGCTAAGAGAAATGCAAATCATCTATCTTGCCTCAGACAGGAATTAATCAGGAAGGAACTCCTCTATTAACCTTCTGCCAAGAAGCAGCCCAGAGGGCAGGGAGCGCTCCTTGAAGCATCGCAGCAGCTCCTGCTGCAGCAGGACAACACTGCACTGACCACAGAGTGAGGCAGGTTCTGCATTTCTGTCCCCTGAAACAGAAGATAAAACTTCTGAATTCAGAGTTTATCTGCATGGGGCACTGGGGAAAGTCAGATGAGTCATCTGAGGGCATCCAGTGAAAGTGGATTCACTTCACACCTTTAGCTGACTCTTATCTATTTTCCCCAATGCCATTATATACACAAATCCTAAGACAGCCCAAAAAAAAAAAAAAAAAAAACCTTCTTAGGCAACCTGAGCACTGAAGCAAACGTAAAACGGTCAGAATTGGATTTGCCAAATTTGTCTCTAAACTCATGTTCGGCAACCACGTGAGAAACTGATAAAGATCTCACCAGCCACTGGGAGAGCAGCAGCATGTGAGTGCACTTCAGGGCACTTTCTCAAAGTCACCGACTTTAAAGTGAAAAAGTGCAAGGTTGATCGATCCAGGCAAGAGCAAGAACGAGTATTTCACTTTGCAAGCTGCAAGCTGGGGCAGAGCCTGGGAGCTGGGGCAGAGGCTGGGAGCTGGAGAGCTCAGACAGCCCCGGTGCAGGTGGTCACACGAGGAATCAACCCCTTCCTGCGCTCACTGTGCGAGGAACCCACGGGAACAACCCCGGCACAGCGGCAATACAGGGTCACTGCTGCTCCACCCCAGGGTCTGGCTCTGACACGGCCACAAGAGCAGCCCTTCCATCACGGCTCTTTGGAGAGAAGAGCACAACAGAGTAAGTCCCCTGGATTCTGCAGTAAGTGGGTGGGAATACTGAATTGGTGGAAATAGCAAACACCAAAGCAGTAGAGGTGCTGGTTGGTTTCTCCAGTTGGGACTGAAATGAAGCAATGCTGATTGGTGTCCCAGGCAGAACTTTGCTCACGGTACAGGAATCAAGGCAATGTCAGCTGTGATCAGAGTGCTGTTGAGCCTGAACACTCATCTGGGGCCAGAAGAGACCCAAAGCAACACACCAGGACCAAGTGACTGGAGGAGACCAGAATAAGGCGATGGAATCATTATGCAGAAACAGTGCTGAGGTTTTCTTGGACTGTCCTGCCGCCTGTGCATGGAGCGGGGAGCAGGCAGAGGGAGGACCGTAAGACACAGCTCTAGGCTCAGCTCTGCCAGGAATCTGCAGAGGACAAGCCTCTCCATGTGCCCCTGCCTGGCCAGCTGTGCAGTCAACCATCCAAACCGGTTCTGATCCAAAGTAAGGGTCTGCAGGACCCTCCAATTAACAACAAACCAACTGTCTCTGCAACTCCTGCTGTCACACAGCACTGAGCTGTTCCTTTTGTGAACTCAAGCTTTAAGCAGCTGACTCATCTGAATGCCCCCGGCTATCTTGATTGTTATCAGCATCTGATCACAGCATCAACAAACACCAACTGCAGGCTCAGAAATTCTCATTTCCCCCCTGTGTTCAGAGAACTCGTTCATTGTGTGTGTAGGTATAGATACCTTATACCAGTGTGGACTGTTCCCTTTCCAATATAGGGAGAACTGAACCAATGCCTGGTTTTGACTGTTTTAAACCCAACTCTGCTTGGTGAAATGGAGAGAATAGGTCTGTACCCTTTTCACATAACATATGCTTATTTTGTAGTGAAATTCCAATCCAATCTTTTTCATAGAACATTTCGTTCAACCACACAGAAAACCATTCTTCCCATCTGTGCTTCTATTAGGAACACCGAGATAATGCAGGATTCAGCTGGAGAGTCTTATAATTTCACAAACTTCCAAGCTACCTTGAGGTCAGCATGGAATTCAAACAGTTCTTTCCCAGGCAAGCACAAGAGCTGCACAGGTGCAAAATGCATAACCTAAAATAAGAAGAAGAGATGCAAAACACATTTCATTTCAAGGAATTATTTGTATCCTAAAAAAAATTAGGTCACTCATTTTGTCAGCCACGTGCCCTTGCCCTCAAAAACCACAGAAATGAGGCTACTAAAGGACGATATTGTGACCATAAGCATGACCAAGGTACCAGATAAAAGTATTACAGAGAAATATCTGGTAGCAGACTCATTTATTTATTTGAGGTGGTACCTGAGAGAAGGGGCTTGCTTACATGTCAGACACTGACCTGCAGTCTGTTGGAATTCATGTTCTCTTACTTGAACCCATCTGATTCATCCAGCAAGAATCATGGCACTGAGCAGGACTCCTGTCCAAAATGTGAGGTCTGGCTTCTGGTTCTAGCTGGGCTAAAACAGTAGCCAGAGTATTTGCTTTTTGGGTCTGTTTCCTCTCCACCTCTCCACTGATTATACAGGTGCAATCACAGGCACAGTCCCCTGGAACAGGACAGGCTATAGAACAGTGCCACTGTTTGAATGCCACAAACACCTCAGTAACATTAACACACTCACAGGACCCCGTGTGGTAGCACCTCGTTAAAAATAAGAAAGAGGAAGAAGGATTAAAAATAACTTGCACCAAGTGAAGGAGCAGCTCTAAAAAGAGGCCACGAAAGCCCTTTCAAAGCTCTGCTCTAACCAGTGACTCACAGCAGCAGGGACTGCAACAGAGCTCCTGAAAAGCAGCAGATGTCACGAGGATGACAGGGATGGGAACAAGCACCTGGCTGGCAGCTCCATTCTGCAAATCCCACCCTCACAGCTCACGGGTTATGGGGCAGTCTCAGCGCCAGCCCCATTTGCAGCGGCTTCCGCCCGGAACAGCTGCTGCTGCAGAGCCCCGTCTGTGCTGCTGAGCGACCTCAGGCTTGCTTATAACAGAAAAGGAAATAGTTTCTCAATGCATTGCTAAACAAACCCTGCACAACAGGACCCAGCACAAGCCAGCCAGAAAAGTGTAGAGGCAAGGTATGCTGGAGGGGGGAAGCCTTAAGATAAATTAGTAACTACAAGCACAGAGAGCTAGAGGGGTAGGGAGAGATGGAACACCAGATGGATGGATTTTCCTTTGAACTCTCAGTCATGCCTGAGGCTGACACAATAGCCACTGCCCAAACACTACAGTATGTTATTTCTGCTTTGTCAGATGAGGCAGACAGCATCATTTCTGGGTCACTTGGAGGCCACATACCACTCCTTTTCTCTCCCCTCCTCTCTTTTTCACACTCCCAGCAACTGAGGCTGTAAACATTCAGCTGAGGTCTTCCCAGGTAAGAGTGGGAGGATGAAACTGCACAATCAAGGAGTTCCCTGTGCCTGATAACATGATTCTCTTAAAAGATTTCATCCCACTGAAGCATCCAAGCCTAATGCAGCTACAGGAACAGTCCTCCGCTTAAATATCAGAGATTTCACACACACTGAACACTAAAAATGAAAGTCCTCCCGCTCTGTTTACAACCCGAGGACATGCAACTGCAACAGAATGACTGAGAGCATTCTGCAAGACTCAGAACTGTACCTGCCATTTGCTGAGCACAGCCCTGCTTGCTGCCACATCAGATCTGCAGCTCTGCCTGCTCTCACCTCACAGCTATCCAGTGAGCTTCTTCACCTCAGCCATGCTTCGTTAGGCTTAGCTGTATTTCCCTATGGGGCACAGGAACTTCCTCTTACACCAAGCCTATACTGAAGGATATTGTTACTCCAAACCGACCTGTTGAGGATTCCCATTCTTCATGAAATTCATACATGGCCATTTAGCAGACTCATAGATTTACCCTGCTATGAAGAATACTTCTGTCCAAGCATGGCTCACCTCCTGTCTCACTCATTGGATTTCTTCTCTAGAGTCCCCAGATCCTGTATTGGTCACATGCAGCCAGATCTCCAACAGCTCAAACTGGTGACCATCACAGAGAGTATCCCCATCAGTCCAGAAACTGGTCCACAACAGCTCAGGTTTCACAAAGCCCAGTTCAACAGAGTCTTGGCCCTCAGCCAAGGTGTTCAACAATAGTTAACATGCATCTGTCAGAGAAGGACGAAGGAGAAGCTTCTCCCTTTCTCAAGGCACCCAGAGAGGATCTCCTGAGATCCCTTCCAGGGATTCTACGTCGTTTGAGACACTGACCTGCATCACAACAGCACTGACAGAAATCTGGAGAGCCTCAAGAAATCAAAGACTTCCATCTCCCTGCCCCAAGCAAAGATCAGCCCTGAATATATCTTTCTTGACAGCTGGGGAAATGTAGGCTCAGATCCTTCCTATTTCTTGCAGGCTCCTAAGCAAAGCCCTGCAGGCCAAATTCCCTGAGCCCTCACCAGCGCATTAGGAGATGACATACTTGGGTGGTTCTGCATCTGAGCGTGGGTAAGGCTCAGTTCCTGGTTAGTTAGAGTGTACCCTGTGCTACAAGTCTGTCAGGTGCTCAGATCCCAATACCACTCAGGCTTCTGAAAGCACTGCAGGTAAACAATTACTTGTCCAACTTCCCTGCTGCAGCCCATGAAGTCCTACAGAGGTGAATGCAGCCCAAAGATAACATTAATACTACGCCTCTCTCTACAACTGTAATTATTCAGTATCTTCACAAACCCACTGTATCTCTCCTCCCATGAAGAAAACAACTACTCCCCATCCCCTATGGGCCTTCACAGTGACTGCAGCCAGAAGGCAGCAAGTGACACGGAGGAAGACTACAGAAGGTTCAGAATCTGGAAAGCACCAGGCCATACTGTGGAGATGGAAGTTGTGTTACAACTCATGGATCTCTCTGTAAAATTCTAAAGTTAAGTGCCTTTCGAGAGAATATCCTCCAATAATCATTCTCACACACCTGTAAAAGAGCTCTCAGGTATATTTGACTGATGGCAGGGGAGGTGGAAATAAAGACACCAACAATCTGCGCATGTGTAAATTTACAGCTCAAATAAAGTAGAGTTTACAGCAGAGAATATAAAGCCAGACATTTCCTTTGGCAAGGTCAGGAAGGGAATGACTAATTGTAGGTCCCCGTCATATTCCTGCACTTCCCCTTCCTCATTGCAAGCCTCGTTCTGCAAGGTTCCGAGCACCCACAGCTCTCACAGGCAGTGAGGTCTGAGGGGAACACCTTCATGCCTGGCCTGGACACTCTTTGTCCATTCTGACAGAACTGAGAGGCCCCTGAAGAAACCGAGCTCCTTTAATGGAGCAGTTTACTGCCCAGGATTCTGTCCTTAATCCCAAAGGGTTTTTCACATTTCTCTTCCCTTTGCCTTGCCATCTCCCTTTTGTCTTACACAGTTCTATTTCTGTAGCCTCAATGAAATCCATGCACAGACCTCCAGTCTCTTCCATTCCCTCATGTACTGGCTGGGGAATGAGACAGATTAGCAGCTTGTTCTCTGCACCACTCGATCTTATTAGCAGACCAAGGGAAGGAAACAAAACACAACAAAATCAAATCCTCTGCTTATTTGACTCAATTATTTGAGCACTTCAGGAGTTCCACCTTCCCCTCCTCCCCCTGACATACACAGTTCCACAGACTGCTGCTGGGCTGGGCTTTGGGGAGGAGGTTTATACAGAAAAATGTTAAGTCTCTGTAGGAGCAGGCTGCAGGTCTTGGAGCTGAAGACGTTCTGTCTCTGCACCCTGGGAAATCTTTGCTAAGAAACCTTATTCTGTGAAATGCTCCAAATTATTGGCTTTCTGCTAGAAAGAATGGAGCTATTTTGGCAAGGACTGGGGTCACATTTCTCTTTTCACAGACACTGCGTGAGAAAGCTGCCATGGCTCACTGCTCACATTTCGTTTTTCCAAAAATCTCTTTGGGGCTCTCTCTTACTGGTTCACATTTGCCCAGAGCAACCACATGGGGTTTCTATCGTTAGCTTAAGCACAAATACAGAATTTGTAGTGCAGACACCTGAACCCAGATTCCCACCCCACAGAAGAACATTTTTTTCTTGTGACTCTGAGACTTCCAGCTAACCCATATTGTGCCCACTTATGAAGTGGAGGAAAATACAGTTGCTGACCCAGTAATAGTTGTATGAGAAAAAATACAGGGGTGACTGATAAGCAGCCATAAACCAGCCAGTTCTGCAACAGCTACTTGGCATCATACAGCAGCCTGGAAAGATTTTAATCAACACTTGCAAAAAGACCACAAATACAAAGATAACAAACTCCAAGCTCAGCATCTTTCAGGCAGATACAATATCCATTACTTTTGTGAATTTCCACATAAACTGTCACACAGCACATTTGTCTCTGGGCCTGAGCAGAACAGGAGGTGAGGGCTGGGTTTTGGTTGCTTTTGTTTGTTTAAGACAAGTTTATTGTCACCATTTTCTAAAATCAAGACTTTTCCATTAAAGTGATTTAGACAAGTTTCTTATTTCCAAAGCATTCTGTGAAACCAAATTAAAGTTCTCAAAACATATTTTTCTAATAAAAACCTGCATTTAAAAACACTTCTGCATTAATGTACAATGGAAGAAAAAATACAGGATCAGAGTTTAAGCATTTTTCTTGTGTGTCCAAAAATTACTTTATGCAGAATTTGTGAAAAATCTAAGCCTGACTTTTCATTCCAGTTAGGGATTGGAAAAGGCCTTTGGAGCAGGAAAGGGCTCACATTTGCCATCACTTCCCCAATTCAGAAAACAGTCCCATTTCTGCAAAGTTATTTACACACTTATTTGCCTTCATTCCATTTCTCTGCTTTATACATTTCACTTTTCATGCTCTACAGGCTCTTTAGGAAACACTCTTCAGAATATTTCTTCACCACCCCACTGCATTACATGGGCTTAGTTACATCCCTTTTGTCTTAAAGTATCTCCTCCAATTATCTATCTGCTGGAGAAAAGTTGAGCAGGTTCAGGGTTTCAGCTCCCCCTGCTCAGAGCAGGAGGGACTCACTGCCCTGAGCCACAGCAACAGAAAAGACACAAAAACATAACTGCTTAGGGGAAAAGAAAAAGCCATTGTAACAGCCTGTGTGCTACTCTGTCATGGAAATACTCCCCTCCTAAGGAGCAGGGTGAACACAAAGGGATTCTGTGTTGTATTTCTGTGCCTGCGAACTGACAGTTCTGAGTGCTGGATACAAATTCCTGCCATAAGAGTTGAGATTTTTTACTGCAGCCAAACAGCTCTTCATCAGAATACAAAGATAACTCATGCTTTTGTCAGACTCCTTTCACTTACTGTGATTCGTCTTGATCTTTCCCAGAGGAGCGTGGATAAGTTAGGCATTACTGACAATCCTGAATTCCTAAGGATGCTTTAGAAAACTGCAATGCCACACTTGTGCAGTGGAACACTCTAAATACCATTGGTATTCTAGTACACCTCCTGCCAGGTGTGATATAAAACACTATTAGGAGTAATTCTTCCTACAACATTCCTCCAGAGTAACAAGGCCAGAAACACAGTGAAGGCCTGTAAATGGTTAAGGGATCCAGCAGTGCTGCAGAGCTTCTTACCTGTCTCATAGCCACAAAGTCTGTGCCCACACACAACTTTCCTAATACTTGGCTTGTTTGAAAATAGAGCACATCAGCTCTCCTTCCACAGCTCAGCTGGTCTGAGGATTTGCACAGATAAAAAACTTGTATCTGCTCCGCCATCACGGGATGAGTGAACAAAATTCCCCAAGTGTCACCAGTCTTGCTTTAGAATCAGCTTCTGAATCCAAAATGCCTTAAACAAAAAACTTTCTCCCTCCATCCTTCCATCACAGTCTTATTTCTCTTTTGTGTTTTGGCAAAGGGAATTTATAAATTCAACTAGACTCTTTACAGTATAATCTTGAAAGTGCAAGTAATTAGCAGCAAATCATTATCAGCTATCCAGCCGTGATCTGATTCAAAGAACATTAAAATTATCTGAAACTTCCAGATGCCCTGATTTCCCAGAATGCTGGATCAGGTCCTGTGTGTGCTGCCTGTCACCCCACCAGTGCAGCTGACATTAGAGCCTTGTGCTCAGTTAGGCTACAAACACAAGCATTTGGGAGCTCACTACAAGCAGTTTGGCTGCCTAGGCTGCTCCTCAGCCTGGTGTTCCATGCTCTGGAGACAGATTTCCATGGCCTGCCTGCAAAAACCCTGCATGTCCAGTCTTGCCCCTACAAAACTGTCACTGCCAATCATTTTCTTCTGATTGAGAAGAGAAAAGGAGAGGACTGAGCACAGTCACCTGAAAATAGGAAGCTGTAGCATTACTCACTACCTTGAGGACTTGCCTGGTCTTCCTTTTTGATTACTCAGCAGATGCTCTTAAATCAGTTACTCAGTTTTTACATGCACCTGCCAAACCCCAATTTTGCAGGACATGCATCCACCCACAAAATTCAGCAAAGCACCTCCTGCTCCCCCCTCTTGCAGTGAGGAGGAACATGGCATTTGGAGTAAGCCTTACTGCTTCAACCTGCAAAGGCATCAGACCCAGGAGTGCGTGGCTCAACAACCACCCGCCCATTTCTCTGCCACAAGCTGGTATGTGTAAGGGCAGGATTCCCAAACATTCTATTCCTGAGTTGTTTTTGAGGTCAGCTGCAATAAAAAAGGGCAAATATACCAGCCCCATGAAGAAAAATGCAATTTCTAAAATTGCCAGAGTTCTTACATACACTACAGCCCCCAGTCCCAAGGCTCTGTGTTCTGTTCTTGGGATGAGACTCAGAAAGTGGAGTTTGCTCAAGTATTAATATGTGGGGGAGGGCTTCTGTATTGAGTGGGAGGGGGTTTTGCTTCCTGCAGTGAAAACAGAGGAGGGACATAGCTGAAAAAAAAACATGCCTTTTTTTTTTAAAAAAATATGTCAACTATAGGAAATTGCTTAACTGGAATGTGGCAACCTGCCACATTTTCTCTTTTAAACCAGCAAAACAGCTTTATTTTAATAAGCTGCTATGAGATTGCATTTTGGGATTGTCAGGAAGAACAAAATACACTAAACCCCATTCTGTTCAAAACGCTTTGAACCTGTAATGCAAGCTGCCTTAGTTCAGATTTTAAGAGGGGAAAAAGAAAAGCTTTGGTATGTTCGGCCATGCAGTCAGATCAGAGATTTTCAGTTTGCTCATCAGTTTTGGAGAATGCTCCCAGAGTGCTGTGTACAGGCACTGAGGCACAACATACAGGACCGAAAAATCTGTGCATGTAACTGAGATTCAGCTGCCAAGTCAAGCAGGTCACCCACAGCTCAGCTCTAGCAGAGACTCCTAAAAGTGTTAAAAAGTAAAATGGAGTCAGTGGACTGTAGGAGCTTTCTTTATCTTCCCTCCAGGAATGGGGATGCCATTTGTCACATGGAATCACATAAAGTTTGCTTCCCTGGTCAGCTCTCCTTCCTTCTCAGCAGACAAACACGTAAACCCACCCAGCATCAGCCCAATGCCCCCTCCTCTCTCTGCAGTCCCATGCTCTCACAAAATCAGGAACATCACAGTCTCGGGCAAACCTCTGGGCAGCATCCCTGACTTCCAAGTGCAGGCAAAGGCAAGGGAGCAGAGTGTCCAGAAGGTCTCAGATGTGCCTGCCATCAGGTGAGCATTCCCAGTATTCTCAAACCTACTCCCATGAAACACCACAAGTAATCACATCTCCCACGTAGGCTGCAGGACAATCAACACAGCATTATGAATTTATCCAATTTTTCCACTTATGCCTGAGGTATCCTCAGCTTCAGTATCACTTCTTCAAACACTCCTGATTTCCTAGTGTAGAAATACCCACACTGCTACTGTATCACTTTACTGACTATAGAAGGCTAAAAATTCCTGAGATTGAACACAGTTGAGAAATTTACTGCTATGCAATTTGGAACAAGGGAGTCCAGCATTCTGGACAGCCAATCACCCTAACCTACAGGAGGGACTTCCCTGAAGTGGATTAGAGGTAGAAAATCCTCTCTGAAAGCCCAGGACCATACCACTGGTGGAGTCAGTGTTATCACAATGAGAGTGAAGGAGTTGGAAGAAGTTTGGGTTAAACATGGGATGTGGCAAAAGGCTGTGAAGCAGATGATGTTGCAGAAAGGCTTTATTTATAGCCTTTTTCCTGATTTTGTTTTGAAGTTACTGAGGTGAGCTCTGTGTTTTACTCCGCTGCAAAACTGCTGCTCAGTTGCTGGGTGTCTTTGACTGTGTTGAATGAGGTTTAGTACTGGACAAGTTCTTCCTTCCTACTTCTCTGCTACTCTGCAGGGCCACAGACTGAGAGAGTGAGGCAACAGGAAGAGCAGGAGTGTAGGAGTGGGCTTTACAGAGACAAAGCAGGATGTGACCTCTGTTCCCTAAAGAGGGCACAAATGGTCAGATCATGATATTCAACAAGCTGGTGTCGCTCTAAAGGAAAGACTACAGCAAGGACCGAAGTGAAGCTGTTAATCTTGGGTTAGAAACTAAATTTAATTACATCAGTGATGCTTTGTAGGAGGAACTTAAATTATTAACAAAGCAAGTAAGTCAAATTAGTGACTGTTCTGATGGATTCTTGCTAAACTACACTCAAACACTCTAGTACTTGATGGAGCTTCAATTCTGCTAAACCGTGATCTTAGAAAGCCTTGGTGCTGCTCCTGCCTGAAAGCATCCAGCTCCTGCAGCCTTGGTGCTCTGCTCCCATAGGACAAAGTGTGTGGAAACCTGTGTGACCTGTTTGTCCAGCTCAGAGGCTCCCCTTCCCCGCTGGCAGTGCTGCCCTACTAAACTCTGAATTTAACAGCCTATGACACCAGTTTGCTCATAAGCTGCCTGAGCCCCAGCACACTGATTACCAGCTGGAGTACGCAATCAGAGACAATTACCAGAAGTTAGTCTCGTCTCCAAGTAGAGGTCCTGAGGTGTGCAAAGTGTCTTTTCAGCCTCAAATCTTAACAAAAGGCTGTATTAGCATGCAGCAAAGTACAGCTGAGGGAGGCTTTCCTGCTGCTAACTCCGTGCTTCGTCCTGGCTATAGTTACATACGAATTGCTGCTGTTGGGTCTGCACAAACACCAGAGATGCTACCCCAACACTACAAGTTCATACTCTTAGGATAATGATTCACCTAGTTCAGCCTCTTTAATCTCCAGTCTAGGAGACCATGCCAACAACTTCTGAACATGTCCGCCTTCAAAGCTATGGCCTTGGGTGATCCTGTCTATGAAGGACTTTTAGTAGTATCCTAGATAATCAGAAAAAAAGCATTGCAGTAATTATGATTACCTGGGGTAGCAGTGGCTTGGATGCCTGAACCCCAGGGTAGCTACACTTGCCTACCAGAGGAGGGCTGTGACAGCTCAGGCCATGCAAGGCAGAACAGCCACCTCTGCCAGGCCCACTGCATTGTGAGGGCCAGCCCAGCAGAGTCATTCTGCATTTGTTTTATTCAGCTCTGCCCTAGCCCAGAGTTCAAACACTGAGGCAAAACTAAGAACTGTACTCAATACAGCTCTAGAAAGGGGAGCTTCCACTGCCGGTTTAGAGCATAATCCTCCTTGTATGTCTTTTTCTTCTGAAAGGAACCTTATTTAGCTCAGTATGGATGTCTGCTGAGCAGTTCAGTATGGATGACTGATGAACAGTTAAGTGTGGATGACTCCTGAACTAGCTTCTTGCAGTGCTTCGAATCTCGCCTGCTTTTCCTGTTTAGCTGAAACCCTTGTGTATGAAGCTAAGTAAAACTGACCTGTAGGCTGTTTATGCTTTCAAAGGGTATATGTTCTGTGCTGGAAATGAGTACCTCGATCCAGCCTGACTGTACTACAATAATAACTGGAAATGAACTCTGGACCATCAGTTCCCAGCCACTCTGGGTTAGATCATGTTGCATAAGTGATAGCCAAGCCTGGGGGAGGGGAAGGCTCAGTGTCTTCTGCCACAAAGACCCTCCTACAGCTGCACAAAGCTTCAGACCAGGGATGACCTATATGAAACCAACAGCACCAGGAGACAGAGAGAGGAAAACACTTCTGGGTTCCACAGCAGCTGACAGTAGAGGGACCAGTTTATAAAGCCAACTACTATATGGTTTCACTTGAACTTGAACCTTGAGACTAGCAGATAACCTGTCAGAAGTGTGCTCCAGATATCCAATCCAGATAAGCAATGCTAAGGCTCCCTTTGTCTCCCAGCAACAGCTATGTGAGAATGACAGCACAATGTAGGTGCAGTTAACTCCCTTCCAGTCCCAAGCTCCACACTGTCCAGTCCCAAACACTGAATAAAAATGAGACAACAAGCACTTTCTCTGAAATATGTCTGCCCTAGCTACTTGCCAAGAGAAGTCAGAAAACCATAGCTAGTAGAAACCTCTCATGAATAGGCAGACTGCTTTCAGTTCCTCTCAGTGAGCCTGTAATGTGCTCAGCTTTCACTTGCCAACATTAAAAACTCCCTACTTGTCTTTGGTCATTCTGGAGAATGAGGAAGGATCAAAGAGTATGAGTTGAGTATAGGCAGTCCTCCCTTTTATTGCAGCGGGAACTGTAGAGTACACAACTTCTCACCCCGATTGTTCCTTCTGAGGAGCCTTTCAAAGCATGCTGACACATCCAGGATTTCTACACAATAAGATTGTAAATTAGTCTTGTCTTTCACAAAAGACTCATGACAAACGATGATCTCCTAGGAGATACACTGACCTGCTAAATTGTCTGTTGGTCTCTTGGGGGGTTTCCAGGACCTCTCTGAACATCATTTCCTGAAGTCAAACAACTGCACTTTCCCGCTGAAAGAATACATGGTTGGGTCATGGTAGAGTCTCTTTCATACATGCAGTTCTAGACTCAGGAAAAGGCTCAAGCACTTTAAAATTCAGAGAAAGACCTTAAGTGTTGGTTCTGGATGCTATGAAAGAGCTGAATGGTTACTGCTGTAAAATTCCAGGTATACTTGGGTGGAGGCAAGCTTGTACCCTTCCATGCTGGGGCTTTCTCACACTGACTAGGGAGCTGAACTGAGAAAAAAGCGACGTTGCTGAAACATGCAATCAACAAGCTGAAAAAAGAAAGGTTATCTTATAGCTGTAAAATTTTCACCAACCTAAGGGAGAGGTGAAATAAGGTAGAGAGAATCCTTCTATATTCTAAAAATATCCACTTTCTCAGCTTATTATCCTTCGCTATTTAAGTGTTGTTTTTTACTCCCTTGCCCATTCAAAACACACTTACTTTAACATCAGATCAAGTCTAAAGACAGTACAACAGTACTTGTGTTGAAATAGCTGGAGTTTCAAGTGAGGGTCAAGGCCATGCCATTTAAGGTATTCAGCCTCAAAAGGCACTTATAAAAGAACTGAGCCAGCAGAGACTAGAGCTAAATTCAGCTCTTACCCTAGTTTTAAACTGCTTCAACTCCTTTGTTTTCAGCACAGTCACATTCAGTTTCTACTCCTGTAAAGAAAAGTGGGCTCACATAACCTGACATTTGTCTGATGTCAACTGGACAACCCCAAGGAACATAAGTGGGGTTCCTCAGTCAAAGCCAGCTGCACTCTTTGCTACAGATGTCACTTACATGATACCTTTAGCAGACCAAGTATTCCATCAAGTGATATGGCTGTAAATAATTTACCAGTAACCCCATAACACTTGATTAAAACCTACTGAAAGAAGATCTAATTAAATTGTCTCTGAAAGAACATACAATGATATGATGACTGTGTAAAGGGCAGATGGCAAGTAGAAGTCCATTGGAACATGAGAAAATAATTTAAAAGAAGGTACCTTTATCTGCACTGAGCTGTGGTGATCTCCACCTGTGTGATTGTGTCTGCTCTGGAGGTTATTCCCTCATTCGGCCTTTGGGCAATAAAAGTGACAGCAAGAGTACTGGTTATCCTCACAGGTAGCATTTGGACACCTGTAAAGAAAGCACCTCATCTCACAAGCACAGAGGTTAGAGAGTAGTTGCTGCATCTTTTAGTGATGAGCAGCAGACAGCAGGCAAGACTCGGAATGGCGCGAGTCCTAGAACCAGCAGTCTTTTTCATCAAGGCTGCTCAGAGGACTGGTGTTAGCAATCAGGCTGTTAATGACAACAGTACTGGGCAGCCAGTACTATAAAACTTTGCAAGACCTTCAGCTTTAAAGCTGTGTATCTGCTGTGCCGTGAAATATATGTTTTACGGATTCAACAATAGCTGGAAAACACATTATAGGAACGTAATGACTACCTTGCCACAAGCCATATGTGCTTTGAGATAAAGGAACACAGCTCACAGCAGATTCTCCATGCCTTTCAACATCTGAGGAAAAGAGCTCTATTTCTTACCTCAAATCTAAGAAGATGTATCAACATAAAATTAATATTAGGCAGTTGAGTTTAAATTATGGTTGCCCCAAAGTTCAAATGAGTATCACCCAGTTCAAAGTTTTGCATGAAACTAAGAACTTACTGAAGAAAACACAGACTTTTGTACTCTATAGAATGAAGTCCACCCCACTTGGGGGAAGAGAATCTATTGCTCATAGACAGGCTTTCAAAGTTAATTAAATGTGATTCTGGTGCAACTACACGAGATCAAAGCAAAGCTGTACCATGTTATCTGCCCTGACCTCACAGAAGCTGCAATCTGTTTGCAGTCAGTCATACTGGGATTGCAAAGGGGGAAATTGTTAGACTATCTCAACACTTCAGAAATTAACACTGTGAAACTCAGCCCTCTCCTTGGTGAGTCTCACAACTGCTGCCATGCAGGTTAACTCGTAAAGTACCTTTCCCAGAATGCCTCTCATTTAAGGGCAGGAAGGTCACATGCTGGAGAAAGTCTGATCCTTAAGACAACCTGGCAACGGCCTGTACAGTAGCTTGGGAACCACACGGCACTCTCCCCGCAAACAGGGCTTCTTAGAGGAAAAACTCAGGGTTAATTTTTACCAAAGAAATGACTGTTTCTTACTGATAAATTTCAAAATCTCTCGTGCATCAGTGTGACTCTCCAACTTTTCCAATGTCCTCTGTCCCAGAGTTTGAGGGCAGATAAATCTTAGAGCATGAAGAGGCTGAAGGTTCAGCACTCAGAAGAACTCTAAAGAATTCTAGCAATGCAGAGACTTTCAAAGCTCACTGATGCTGTTCCCACACCACCAAGGCTCTGTCAAGCAAGCTGCCACAGACCATGCCATGCTAATTCACCCTGCAAAATACAGTCTGAATGTGGAGACTTTCTTCTTTACAGTATAAAGGGGCCATGCCTGGAATGGAAGAGACCTCTTGTCAGGAACACAGGAAGACCAAAAAGGCTGAGCCAGCCTATTTATGTAGAGGATCCATAAGGAGTGCAAGGGAGAGGCAGGGATCAGACCATGAGTTTCCTCATGTGTTTCCCCTTCCCCCTGCACCTTGGTGTTACAGCTGCAGGAAAGAACAAGCCAGAACTGTGTAAAATTGCTGAGTCAGCCCATGGCTGTGGGGCCTCAGAGAGGCTGTGGCAGTGCTCGGGCCAGAGGACAAAGCTGAGCAGCCGGAGACGCTGCAGGACACAGACAGACAGGATGCAGCCACTCAGGCACAGGCAGGAATCACTGGGCTGAAGGTACATCACGGAGCCCTGCCTAGGAAAGATGAAGAACCAGAAGCATTTTGCTTTAAGAGAACTGAAAAGAGGATGGAGGTTAAGGATTTAGCTAGTCCTGGCTAATTCAGCAGAAGGAAGGCGGCCAGAAACAAGCACGAGTGTCTCTGTAAACTTCCCAGCAGGCTCGAAGCTCTTTTGACGCACAGCAGTAGTCTAACAATGAGAAAAATATCCTGTTTTGGCACAACAGTTCGAAAGGACACTGAAAAATCTGTTAATAAAACGCTACAGGCAGGATCTGCCCCTTCGTTAAAGAACATGGCAAAGGCAGTTGGACTGGTCCACAGAGAGGAGCTGCAGGGAGCACCCTGACACTGCCACAGACTCCAGCTCAACCACTGCATCTGCTGCCAACACACTCACTGCTCACCCCACTGAAGAAACGGACTCTCCGACCTTCAATTTGAAATCTTACATTTGAGGTGTCCATTAAATTCAAAGCTCTTTTCCTCAAACCCCAAACTAGTTATTCTTGGCAACTAAGGCAATTTGAATAGCACAGTAGAAAAAAATAGGGAAAGAACACATCAGTGGAACTGGAACCTGCCTTGGCAGCAGAGTATTGTTGCAGATGTAGTTTCCATAAGAAGCAAAAACTAATTACTACTGTCACCCTAGCAGAAGTATTCAGCTACCTCTTGCTAGGTTAGCTACACCTCCAGTTACAGATTGGTAGGTGAGAACTGATAAGGCCCACTTAGTTAGAGGTAAATAGGTAATTACTGCTACAGAGGTATGTTCAACAGCATTACAGAAAACATCTTCTCCCAAAGCAGGATTGTATTTCCTACAAATGCCATCTCACCACAAACCCAGGCAGTGTTTCAGTGCAACAGCTAAAGGCCCAGACCACAGGAGCTGTTCTTTCTCCTTCCAAACCTGAGTTTCCACAGACTCCACTCAAGTCCCTAGCCACGACTGCCAGTGGCCCAGGACTTTATAGTGCACTGAGCAGCATCCCACAGAAACTCTGCCTCATTATACCCCAACAAAATGCCACCAGTACAACACTGCTTAAATCAGGGTTGCAGCAGACAGCCAGTGGTTCTACAAATATTACACCTGACCCACAAAGCAAGACCAAACCAGTTCCAACAAACATAATATCCTGTCTGAATGCGAATGGGTATGACAAGCCCTTTGAGATCTACTCTGGGGTTTCTCCCAGCTTAGTTGTGTGAACAAATGCTAAGAGTCTTTGGTGTTTGTGCTCACATTGGCTGTTCCAGAGCTCGTCCACACACCCTTCTGTTTCACAGGAAAAAGAGAAAAGAAAAACCTGAAACCTTTCTTCTTCCAAAGGCAGAAGGCTGGAGGCCTGTGGAGACCTCCCCAAAGAGATCACTTGCCTTAGAACAATACCTGTGGATTTTAGCCAATTGTTACCTTAAAACAAGGGAGGATAGTCAAGGGCATGGCTTTCAGAATTCACTAAAATCAGGACAAAACACTGCATCTGATCTGCACTCAGAGAATTTGATACTACTGGCTGATGCTGGTCTGAGGCACTCTATAGAAACGATGGGAAATTACAGTTAAAAGGCTTCATAAGAAATGTTTTACTTTGTGGAAAGTATCAGTTTTGGTGAGAAAGACAAAAGGCCCGTAAGCTGAAATGGTTTGCTTGGCAGATGAAGAACCGTTTCTAAGAAGGAGACATCTAAAAAACTCGGGAATGTTTAAACAACAAAATCTCACTACTTTAGCTTATTTCAGAGGAGCTACATAACTGTATCCTAAAGCTGGATTTAGTCCTCTAGCTTACTCTAGAGGCAAAAGGAAAACACTGCTCTGGAAGACAAAAAAGTGTTGCTAGAAAATTCCCCATGCTTTAAGCATGGGTAGGAAGCAGGTGTGGAGAGGTTCTCTGAGAGCTCTGGAGGAAGCATATGGGGCATGGACACACATCTATCTCATGACTGCACTTACTGACAGACCCATTTACCTCCCCTATCAATAACTTTTAGTGGTGATGCCTGGCTAAAGTTCTCAATCTGTAAAACATATTAATTATTTCTTCTCTCCAGTTTATTCAACATCATCAATAACTAAAAATAAAACAACACTGGAACCTGCAGGCCTTAACAATAACGCACACAGAGCAGCAATGAGGAGCTCAAGTCTTCCTTTCCAAATTTAGATTGTTTCAAACAGAAGCGAAAGTTCTTTGATACATCAACAAAACCATGTTTTAGAAGCACGCAAGGAGAGTAGAACTGGGCAGGAAGGTGCTTGCCTGCCCTGCTAAACTTACTTGCAAAAGGCTTCTGAAGATTTCCAAGGCCGCAGCCCCAAGGCTCCTGGCTGCTGCACACTGGGGTCAATGACATGTTCTGGCAGCACCAGATCAGATCAGAGTCTGGATCTGCTGCATCCCAGCAGCATTCCCCAGTGCCATAATAATTACTGCTCTAAAGAGGAGCTTACAGCTTCTGCTAGTAGATCTCTTCCACGTGGGATAACTACTAATCATCCTATCAGGGGCATCCCATAGTTCCAATCAAAGCAGAATTTCTTACTCTGCTGAAGAAGCGTCCTGCGAGTCCTCTCTGTTTCCCCAAGATGCACACAAAACAGATTCTCTCACTAGGCAAAAAACAAATGAGACCTGGCCTCTGTTCACTTTAGAATACATGCAGAAATGACAACTACATTTAACTTTAAAGCCAAAGTTATGAACAGTCTTGAGCTCAGGTGTTAAGTCCACTGAGATTAGGATCTTCCACCTACTTACAGCCCCAACAGCTCAGACTTCAGATAGGTGTGCTGCACTTAGAGAAGGATGAACATCAGACATCTATGATCAGCCTGGGCTATGATACACTCATACCCAGAAAGAGCAGGGCCTCAGCTAAGGTTTCTGTTTCCAAATCAGCAGTGCTCCAGGGTGCAGTTTAAACAGGTCGTGCAGAAAGCAGGTTTCCAATGTAGACACTGAGCTCAGCCACAGAACAGGTGACTGTCACCTAGCACAGGTTCAGGCACCAATGATTACTTCATGTTCCTCAGAGCGTGTACAGCAGGAGTACAGCTGGCTGGGACATGCCTCTGGGATCTGTACGTGGCACAGGAGCTCCACGCAGCTCCAGCTTAAGGTAAAAGGCCTCTCCAACCACCTGTATACTTCGGTGCTTCACAGCTGTCCCCTCACATTATAAGCAAGACAGAGTTTATCTAGTTTAACTTGGGACTTATCCTGTCCTAGATTCTGGGGGCTATGCCAGTGAGGACTGGCTGCAGGAAAAGCCAAGCCAGAATGCCAAACTGTTTCTTAATCATGTTGTGCTAGTCTGACTGGGTGCAGACTCCTACCAAGAAGCAGGAGTGCCCACAACACCTCTATGCACAAGTGCTCACAAGTTATGTCTTGGAAAAGCACCTCATTTCTTTTGGAGCAGGTGCGTTTCCAGATTCAGAGAGCCTCTGTCCCCCTGATTTGCCTGCTGTGGCAACCCTGTGCTGCTGGTAGCACCAACTGTGTGGGATTGCTCCATGGGAGTGAGAAACGAGCAGGGAGGGAAGTGTGAGAGCGCCGGCTGAGTCAGTATCACTGGGCGGTGTCATCCACACATCACTCTGTGCTTCTCACCACAGCAGTAGTCCAGGCAATACATTCTCCAAGCCCCAGAACAGTGAAAGAGACCCAGGACTGCTTTCACTACCATTTTCCTTTCATTAAAAAAAAAATCCCTATAAGATGAAGATAGAGATAAGAAATCTTAGCCTTAAAGGAAAGGTGAGGGTTTATCCCTCAAGCATCTGATAAGACTACACACACTAGGTTGAAAATACCGTTTTAAGCACAACTGTTCCCTGAATAATTTGGTGTGTCACGTGACTTCTTTGTTAAGTGTTCCTATTACCGAACAAACCAGGTGATAAATTTGTGAACCCCCATGGTGACTCATAGCTGTAAATATGTCACTGGCACGCAGCTGGATCACCGGTTGGGGCTTTCCTCGGGTAAAAGGCAGTTCACAGCATTTAAACTTGAGTAGCAGCCCGAGTTCTGTGCAGGTGGGATCTGTGCAAGCTTGGTCACATCCAGGAGTTTAGCTGGATACAGCTGGGGTTCACGTTGGCTACTTCCCTGATCAGATCAATTCTGTGCATGCCATAAAGATCAGAAATCCTGTGTGGAGACTCAGGCTTGTCTGGCACCACAGACCGTGGGCTCCTGTCAATGTGTGCAGGCACAGACGGACAGAGCTCCCAGTTCCAGGCTCTGCTGAGCTCCTTTACTGACCTCCAGTGCTAAGAGAAGTCTCCAAGCTGACTGCATGAAGATGCGCAGAAATAACTGTTTTACCATAATGCAGTGACCAGACAGGCAGTCTTAGAGAGGCAAAGGCAGCACAAAGACTTACTCTGACACTTCCTTTCTTGCTTCCAAATCAGTGCATCATAGAATCCAACCCAAGGCGAGGAGCACACAGAGCTTGACAGAAAAGTGAAGAGTCGTATCTTTATGTCAATGATAACCTGCTCAGCAGAGCTTGTCCTGGGAACTCTGGCTAAGTTAAAACACTGCTGTTTGCTTTTTGTGTCAACATTTAAACCAAATCAGTTGTAGGAGATGTGCTAAATTCCATTATGATGTGCAAATTCTGATCATTTACAGAGACACACTGTCACAAAGGACAGATGTCTACAGACTGGATAATAATACATGGTTCTCCCTCCTTCCAAGTCAAATAGAACCTCTCTTGAGACCTATTTTGTACAGGTGCACAAATTTAAGAAAAAAGAAAGTCCTACAAAAACAGAAGACACCTTTAAGAAAAACAAATGTGTTGCATATATGCAAAAAGTAAGATGAAGTAAGAAACTTTCTTCTTCTCTTACATAAGACCTGCTGGGAAAGGAAGTCTTTTCAGCTGAACAAGGCTCATAAACATGTGGCTACAGGTTGCAGTTTGGCCTGAAATATTCACTACTCCCACTACTTCCAATTTACAAACAGACAGCAGTCCTTCTCTTATGCATATCACATGCCCAACTTCCAGTCTGCAAGCGTGGACCATTACAATTTCTCTTCCTCCATGCTTCCCTCCATTTTCAAAGCTTTTTTTTTTCTCCTCAGAGATTGCTTAGTAAGATAAGCCTTTTCTAGACAAATTGCCAAATGAATTGAGATAATGCCAAAGCAAGTTCAAACAGATTTAATCCACAGGTGTCATTCAGCCACTGTGGACAACTGATTTGTGCAGAATAGACTGACTTATTTGTGACACGGCACAGCTGGAGCCAGGCTTTCTGATCTGGTACTCTGTTTTCCAGAGGTGCTGAACAGAAGGCATTCCTGAGGAAGAAGTCAACCTGATCTTTGCACACAGATCAGGAGGGTCTCTATCACAGGCTGAATCCAGCCAGAGAGCCATGAGGACAGTTTTTCTTAAAGAGCAGGCAGAACTTAGCAATGTGTGCTAGCACCCCACCCCGACACTCCCACCATAACCAGTCTGGAGGCAGCTGCCGTGCCAGGAACACTGCAGTCAGCTCTAATGAGGCAAGAACCGAGGTAGGAAGACGTTGCATCTGCAATCTAAATCCACTCTAGGTGTTGGTTCACCTGGTCCTGCCTCACCTTTGCTGCAGTTAAAAGTGGGGACTGGGGGAAAGGTGTCTTAGTCTGGGAATTCCCACAGCTATCCAAACCAGCTGTTTCCAGCAGAAGAGACTGAGAAACCACAGGAACCTTCCCTGCCCACAGTAGCCAGGACTTTATTCTCCTCCTCACCTCTAAAAGACTGCTTTGAGCTGCAGTTGGAAGTTAGGTGTGCTTCACCAGAGATGTCTAGTCCCGTCATCAAGTTCCTAGCCAGGAAAAATGAATCCAGAAAGATACTGCTTTCACAAAAAAAAAAAAAAAAAAAAACTGGCTAAAAATAATATGCTTCTAAGTTTGTGAAAGCCATTTAAGAGTCATGCAAAGGCTTAGTGTATGGACAGAGGTAAAGGATCACAGAGCTATTTCTTTCCAAGGATACTTGGAACAACAGTGGATGCTCACCACATGGCAAGATATTTCTTGCTCTCTTACGTATGGGTTAAAATTACCATTATTTTCCATTTCAGTTTTGTAGTCAACTTCAGAAGTGAGTAAACCTGCTAGGACAGAACTGAAAGCAGACCAGCATTGGGTAAAAAGAAAAAGATTCAAGCACTTATTGGGCAGAACATAAAAAACTTTAAAAAAAATTACCAGACCTTGTGGCATCAGAGAACCCAGTCTGCTAATAACCAAACTAGCAGAATCTACTTTCCACTACAGGGAAACTCCCTGCCCTTCTAAGAAACAGCCTTCATACATGTGAAACGGTCAGCTCACAAAACACATCTACACTCAACACATTCTTTCCAAGCAATTCCCACAGCCCTTTCTTTCCCCTCCTTTCTGTATTGCAGAAAGTTCTCCCTGCACTCATCTGAGCCACCGTGAGTGCTTATCTGTACCTGTCAAGGTCCCAGTTTGAAATCCTTATCTACCATGTTGCTTTATTTTGAGAGACCTTATATGCAAGAGGAATGAGGAAGGACTTAAAGCATTTCAGTAAACTGGGAGGGACCGAAGCATGCGCTCAAGTACCGTTGGTTAGGCTGGTGTTCTTGACTTGGCCACACACACACACACACAGAGAGAATCATGTGGTGTAAGTGACAGCTCCCTGAGCTATGAACAGGCACAGAGGGAAGCGGTACCAAACAGACCAAGCTAATGTATCTAGTGTCAAGAATAACACAAGCACCTAGATGAATTTGCACTGGTGTCTTAGGCTGTGGATTCCACTCACATTACAACTACTTTCAGAACTTCACTTCAGGGCTGTGCTAACCTTGGGATCAAAAATGGCGAGGAGGATGCACTGCTGTCTGACCTGAACTGGTAGAGAGACTGCCATGTCCACCTCGCAGCATCCACTCCACACACAGTGCTGAGAGTGTCTGAGGTCAGACACACAAGATTGTGCTCTAGGAGATACCCCTTCACTTGTTACACTCATGGTTTTGACACTAAAACTAGACATTATACAACTTCTAGAGCTGAATGAGCTCTGTATAAATCATACTGTAGAGGCTTCCCATTTCATTCCCTTGAACAATAACAAGTGAAATCAACACACTGATTTTTGACTTAGTATACTGGGTTGTCTTCAAATCATACAGTGCAGCCTTGAACTCAGCCTCAGGAGCTGCTTCTTCAACTTCCAAAGTCAAATTCCCCCCCCCTTCCCAAACTAGTGCTTTCACCTTTCAGTCTGTTACTTTTGCCTATCTCTAGTTTTATCATTTCTTTGTGGCTTTGCTACACAGTTTAACAGTTATATTGATCCGATCAAGTTTTCATAACTCTTTCTCCATGAAAGTTTCTGCACAGAAGAGAAGCTGCATGAGGATTCAGAGCAGCGTAGATGTGGCTCACAAGCCCAGCAGCTGCACCACCAGCAGCCAATAACCACCACCCACAGGGCCATTTGGCGACTCCTCAAGGCCACCAGGGAAGCACAGGAGGCCCTGGAGATCTCCGAGCTCCCAGGTGCTGGCTCAACTTGAGGAGCTACCTACACAGTCAGACCACCAGTACCCCAGGTCTGTGCAGGGTGTCTCTGCTGACATGATCCAACAGGCAAACATACATGGCCACACTGGCACTGCTGACACGTGAACCAAGGCACAGGAGTTACACCTGGTACCTGAGATGGCATTGGGCCCACATCTCTTTGGTGCTCCATGAGGAAGGACAGCTGGGGAAGCAAACTGCAGTCTGGTTCTGCGACCACAGCCTGGCACAGGGAGTCAACCACACAACTTGGGCTATGCCTGACATGTGCCTTAGTACAAGCAACTGAAGAGCACAAAGGGCACAGAGTCTCTGCCTGTGCCCATGGCTCCATATGTGGGCAGAGATCCAGCACTTTGTTAAACACACAGAGAAAACACATACTGGACTGTGCATCAAAGAGATTTTTTTCAGCTAAGATTTTTTTCTAATCATAAATTTTATGATCACCAGTGAATGTGGCACCCATTTGTTTAACCACATAGACGCTGAAGTGAATTGAGTGCACACACTCAACAACTATCACTAGAAACAGTTTTTGTTGCTTTAAGAAGAACCTGAAGATGATAGAAGGCTTTTATCCTTTGTGAATATAGGTTTCCTTTTAGAACAGGTCCACAAGCAAAACAGTGAAGATCATTTTCCGAAATGATGCTGATTGACATTGTTTGGACACTAAAAAGGCCATCAGTAGGGCTGCCAAAGGCCTATACAAATACTGTTTCATAAAGAATAACCTTTGGAATGCTATTTGGAGGTGACAGGAGTAAGAAAACAGTTGTAAATTTGGGGGAAAAAGAGAACAAACTAAAAGAAAACACTCCACTAAACAAAACAAACAAACAAACAAAAAAAACCAGAAAAAAGGCAGAGGAAGAAAAAAGGAAGAACTATATATTTCCATGAGGTTGTGCCAAAAGCTACCTACCACCTATTGTTTCAGGTTTTTTTCCCAACCTTCATTTCTTGTGTGATGAATTTTGCAGCATGTAGGTTTGTTACAGTACTGTGATGATCTTTCTTCCTAAAGGCCCAATGCTCTATCTAGCTCCACAGTCCCCAGCACCAGGTAGAGAAAAGGAGCATTAGCTTTCACATCAAACTTGAATCAAAGAAGGGGACGGGATGGGATTGTTTGCTTAGAGCAACACTACCTGCACAGAAGGTAAAAAGAATCATAATTTAAGTATTTAAAGGTCAAATGTGCTAAGGAAAAATAAATCTACATTCCCTTTCTTATGCAGACTTATGTACAGATGCAGCTCCTGTTTGAGAGCATCACAACAGCACATGTTTTGTGCTTGAAGAGTTTCGTATAATATTTCTAAACAGCACATCTCTCCAGCCCTGGTCTGCGATGCTGTGTGAGGCGCACCAGCGGAGCGAAAAGGAGGATCAGATTAGATCAGTGAAACTGAGCCAGGGATAGAGACACAGGCCTGGAGCAGAGGGCAGGAACCATCACGAGTAGACACCGAGGACCCGAGGGAAAGGGGAGTCACAGCTTCCCAGGACAGCGCCGTGGGGACCCACCTCCCGCCGGGGAGCCTCGAGTCCCCTTTGATGCGCGCCTCACACCGCATCCCGCTCCCCGGTGACACGGGAGCCCCGCACAGGCCCCGGGGCCGCCGTGGGGCTCCGGCCGTGCCCCGCACCTGTCCGCGCTCCGCGGGCACCGCGCCCCGCTCCGCGGCGCGGGGAGAGCACCGACCCCGCGGACGGGGCTGCGGGGCGTCCCCCCCTCCCGCGAACAGCCCGCGGGGGAAGGCGCGGTGGCCGCTCGGCCCCGGTGCTGCGGGGACAGGGCGGCGGCGAGGGGCAGGCCCCGGCCCCGGCCCCGCGGCCGCCCAGCCCAGCCCAGCCCGTACCTCCAGCGTGCGGATCTCCTGCTGCGTGAGGTCGTTGGACGCGGCGCACTTGGTGCGGAGCCCGCGCAGGTTGGAGAGCGAGATGTCGATGAGGTCCTGCAGCAGTCCGCACTGCTGCAGCGTGCTCCGCACGGCCGGCAAGCCCCGCGGCCCCGCCGCCTCGCCGCCGCTCCGCTCCTTCCTCTCCAGCATGCCGGCGGCTCGCAGGGCAGCCGCTCTATCCATCCCTCGGCATCAGGGAGGCCGGGAGGCGAGGCGGCGGCGGCGGGGGAGCGGCGGGAGGGACGGACGGAGGGAGGCGGGAGGCGGCCCGGCCCGCCCCGCCGCTCCCGCCGGGCAATCACCGCGCGGTACAGGCGCGGCCGCTCCGCCCCCGCCGCAGCCCCTCAGCGCCCGCCGCAGCCGCCGCCTCGGCTCCCTCAGCGCCCGCTCCGCCCCTGACACAGCCCCCTAAGTGACCTCGACCGCCGGCACCGCCCGGGCCGGCCCCTCAGCGCTTCCCTCAGCATCCCCCCTCAGTATCCATCTCTGCCCCTCACTGCCTGCTTCAGCACTTCGTTGCCTGTCGCAGCCTTTCAGCACTCACCTCACTGCCCACCTCAGCCCCTCATCGCCTGCCTCAGCCCCTCATGCCCCCCCTCAGCCCCCCATGGCTCACCTCAGCCCCTCATTGCCTGCCTCAGCCCCTCATCACCCCCTTCAACCCTTCATCATCCACCTCAGCCCCTCATCACCTCCCTAAGCCCCTCATGGCCCCCCTCAGCCCCCTCACCACTTGCTTCAGCTCCTCAGCGCCCAGCTTGGCATCACCCTCAGCCTCTCACAGCTCTCTCACAGGTATGTCAGGGCTTGTAGCTCTCCCCAGAGGAGTCCCGGGCCAGCACTGGTCCCTGAAGGGCAAAGGGCAGTGGTGGCGGCGGCCCAGAGGTGTGAGGGTGTGGGCAGGAGCCCCCCTGGCCATCCATCCTGCTCCTGCCCCTCAGGCACTGGGAAGAGTGCTGCGAACAGCATGGTGAGAGGAGCCCCTCGGTGGGTCTGAGGCAGCAAAGGCCACAAGGACCTGAAGGTCCAGAGGTTACAAACGGCATCAAAATGGCATCAGGTGTGTTCAGCACCATCCTACAGCAGCCTGTGGTGCTGGGTAGGGGTGTCTGCTGCAGCAGGGGCAGCTGGGGATGGAGTCCGTGCGTGCAGGTCAATGACACCAGTGATATCTGTGACATTACACCAGCACAGCCACATGCTGGCTATAAACCACTCACTTAATAAGGCTATAGAGTTTTCCTAAAATAACCCTTCCCAAAAGTTCTATAAATTGATCAGATACATGTTTTATTTGACATAAACATTTACTTAGTAAAGAATAAGCGCAGGTCTAGTACATGAAGCAGGTACTGTATTTTAGTGAATATAAACACTTGCATATAAATAGTTAATCCTTATCAGGAGTAATGAGGGAATTTTATGATGATCTTGTGGAATCATTGTGATTTCACCTTTCACAATGAAGACATGAGAAAAATAGTCCAGGTAACTCCATTACATCTGGTTGCATACCCAGCCTGTCTGATTGACTTGCACAGAGCTGTCAGTGCAGGAACCACTCATCTCCCAATTATTAGAAGAATTAGGACTGTTCATCTGACATGAGGGATCCAGAAAGGCAGTTTGGTTGTACCTTGCTGACAGCAGAAGACAACCTCCTTAATTTGGGCTAAATTGACACCAGATTTTAAAAGCTAAAATGACATCTGAGCCACATGTGGCAATATAGAAGGGAGTTTTTTGCAAAAAAAAAAAAAAAAAAAAGAAAAGAGAAACAATATGAATTTAGGACATGAGGCAGTGGAGCAGGGCAAAGCAGCTGACACCGAGATGTTTTTCTCATGGTTAGATGGATAGTGGTATCCACATTAGTTTGTGTGGATTTGCATCAAGTAGTGTGGCATATGCTGTTTAGTAATTTTCTTAAGAATGTGGGTCAGGTTAAGTATTTGATTTCATTGTCATTATTCACATGCTGTAAAGTTCATACGCACTAAGGGCTTTGCTGGATTAGGGTTTAATTAGTTTGCCATCTGATGAGTCCTGTGGTTTTGGGAAAGTAACTTGCTTTGCTTAGATTACCTCCATATTTCTGACCTTGTGAAAATGTCTGTATCTACCCCCTCTCGTCTCAGGTGCACTGGAAGTTTAACATTGGAAATTTTAGTTTGCAGAACTCTGACAGATTGAAATCCTCAAATACAGGTGACTGTGGAACTGGGGCATATTATTATCAGGGTATTATTCATGTAGGAATTCTCTGCATACCCACCTGAGAACATCCATTTGTTAATGGACGAGAAACGGAGTGCATTGCATAAGAAAGCAAAGTAGGAAAATTGTAGGCCGTGCATCACAAGATACTTGGCATTCCCTGCAGTGTTTGTGTGTTGGGAGTGCCGGCCTCATTACCCGGCTGCCATCAGTGGGCAGCATTCCAGTCCCAGCACACAGGGCTGCCCTTGGGCCTGCACGGAAAAATGTGCTGACTAAACACTCACTTGTGTGTCCATGTCCCTGCTCAGCATCGCTGCTGCCTCACAGGCTGTGGGGCTGCTGCGTTCACAGGAGAGCTGGGGCTCTCTGAGTGCTCCTCTGCAGAGCCAGATCCCATGGGAATGAGCTGCTCCCATGTGGATCACTGCTCTGACCCCGCAAAGAAGGGGCACAGCTGTGCACACAGACACGCAGTGGTTCATAAAGTCATAGAACCATAGAATGGTTTGGGTTGGAAGGGACCTTAAAGATCATAGACATCCACACCCCTGCCATGGGCAGGGACACCTTCCAGTGTCCCAGATTGCTCCAAGACCTGTCCAACCTGGCCTTGAACACTTCCAGGGATGGGGCAGCCACAGCTTCTCTGAGCAACCTGTGCCAGGGCCTCCCCACCCTCACATGGAAGAATTTCTTCCTAATGTTTAATCTAAAGCTACACCCTGTCCGTTTGAAGCCATTCTTCCTTGTCCTGTCACTCTAGACCCTTGTTCAAAGTCCCTCTCCATCTTTCAGCTCACTGTATATATGGAAAGGGGATAAAAGCACTGCTTTGTCAGATATTTTGAAAAGAGAAATACTGTGGCTGGCCCATTCTAGAAGGACCATGTGAGCTCCACTTGAAGGAGCTGTGTTGCCCCGAGATTTCAGAAAGTGACGTTTTTTCATGCTGTAATTTATCCATTTGTTGATGCACTTGTTAGGACTTTTCCTTTAGTGTACAGTGTATGTGGGGTGGACATAAGAACTGCATTCTGTAGAGGAAAACAACCACTTTTTCTTGAATTGAGGGAACCGTACACACATTGTGAGCTTCATTCCGATGTAAACTGTACAGTGGCAGTTTTTTGCATATCAAAAAACAACAATAGTTTTGAAAACATTAGAATGTTGAATACCTGAACTGAATCAGAGGAAATTAAGTCCCTGCTTAAACTGCTGGACTAAGAACTGAGAGGATTTCTCTTCCCCACTGCCCCGCATATCTCTTGCCCGCATGATCAGGTTCTCTGGGACAAGCATTTTCCTTTGCTAGCAACCCCAATAAAGCCCTAACCTTGCTAATCACCCCTGAAAATTCCTGCCCTGTAGACCATAGCAATGGTCTTTGACTCAGTAACATAAGCTCACTGGGGAAAAGCAAAAACGTTTTTTTTATTTCTGAAGAAAGAAAAGCACTGATGCATTTCACATACTGCCTTTATGAAAAGCCTCTATTACCTTTTTAGCTAGCTTGCCCCAATTTCATTCAGCTATCACAACACTGAATTTAGATGATGAGACTGAATTACTCTATTTGATGTGTTTAACACATAATAGAAACCTGTTTTAAAAAAGTGCAGTGTTGGGATTTGAAGAGCTGAAATGTTAGGTGTTTCAGATAAAAGAGGCCTTTATTATGGGTGATTTTCTCCTCAAAGGCTTCCTCCTACACAGCCATGGAGTATTCTTCTCACTGAAGCATAGCACAGGAATACACAGTAGCTCTGGCATGCTTGTCTGCTGGGAAGTTGAGAAACTTAAGCCCTATTTTTAGATGTGCTGCTGGATATTCCTGTTAGGATATGCTGAGAAAGTGAAGATGGTGAGGTGGTGATCAGGGCACAAATCCTCACCATTTCCCCCAGTATCTCCATTGCCTGCAACTGAGCCAAAACAGTTCATACCAGTTAGAGACTGGACCTGCACATTTAAGAAAAATTTAAATGTAGGTCCACTTCTTCCACGAACTTTTTCCTACTCAGCTGCCCATTTGCTGAGCCTCATGCACAAGTTACAGTAGAGGCCACCTTGGGCAGGTGAAGCACCCAGTCCGTTCTGTCTGAATATTTTTTGCCTCCTTTTGTATCACCTGCCATCAGAGAATTTAACCCAGGAATTTGACAGGAGTCTTCTGCTAGTTAAATGGCAAGGTCAAACGCAAGGGAAGCACCAGCAAGTCCACTCAGTGGTAGGTCCCAATGAGACAGGGATAGATACAGGAAAGTAAACTGTATGCTGAGAATAATGGAAGAAGAGATGTGAAAATTAAACACTACTCTTGTTCTTGAAAATCAAGGGTGGGGAAGGCAGCTTGGGCAATCTAAGAGAAACGGTTTCTGCCCCACAAATAGAGGACACAAGAAACTGCTGTGTAGCTACACTCAGTGTTTTCTGTGAACAGGTGTCGTGGTGGTTTAACCTCAGCTGGCAACTAAGCACCACCAGCCTGCTCACTTCCCCTGCAACAGAAAGGACCTTTGAGATGGGACTCAGAGGAGGATGATTGGAGTGATGTGCTCATCTTACCAGACCTCACCTCCTGGAGTCACGTGAGGAAGCAAGAATTGCAGCTGTTACAGCAACCAGAAACTTTCTGTCTCTAAGGGAGCCTGAACATACAAATTGTAGTCGTCTATGAAACAAATGAAAAACTCAACATTTATTTTTAGAGAAATCTCATGGGGTTTACAGTCCTTCTTTAGCATTAGCTGTGTTGCAATAGTGCTGCCTTTTTGTCTGCTATTTATCACCAGTCTCTTCTGTTTAGACTAAAAACTGTTTGAGGCAGGAAGTGTCTTTTACTCTCTGCTTGCACGGCAACGCCTGAATCTCAGCTAGAAGCCTCTAAACTCTGCTGTAATGTAAATACTCAATAATGACAGTCCCAAAGGCCTTAGCCCCCACCCCACTTGGAGGCCTGCCAGCCCGCGGGGTTTGTTCTTGCAGCTGAGGTGCCAACAGTGAAAAGTGACAAATTTTGTTGACGAAAGATATTCGTAGGTCTAACAAGGGTAAGAAACACCCGCCTTTAGAAACAGAGGCTTATGTCTCTCCGAGGATAAACACACCCTAGATTGACTCATGCTGGCATAATCCCCTTGTGCAGTTTGTATATTGGCATTAGATATGTGTGTGAGGCAAAAAGACAAATATTTGGTTAATGAAACAACACAGGGATAATAAAAAATAATTAGGCAGCTTTACCTCTCAAAACACTGCAGCAGGTGAGCTGCTGTTCTTCCCCTCACACAGACATATCCCTGCAAGCAGAGCTTCTTCATGTTTGTTTTATCTGCAGCAAATTAACCAGTTTATTTGATTAAATGCTATCAGAGTAAAATTAATAAATAAATAATTAAAGAAGTCAAGTCCAGTAGCCCATAGTCTGGTAGGGAGGGAGTATATAGAGTGATGGAAAAAGCAGGCTCATATTCCACAAGAGAGCTTTGTCAAGTGTATTGCATAAGGAGATTACAGGCCCGAGTCTGAAACAGGCTGAAGGTTTTAGTTGTGTTTGTCATTAACACGCTCTGAACTGCAGCACAACAGCCTCTCTTTCATCTGGGTGAGAAAAGGCTCCAGGTCCATCATTATGTTTCTCAGAGCAGGGACTCCACATGGCTATTAGCTTCATTCCCCGGAGTCCTTTCTGGTTGTTTAACTAAAGGGAAAGGAGGTGGATGGGTTAATCATCTGCTCACATTATACCCGTGCGCTGGGATTCGTTTGATGTGACAGGCCTGTGGAAAGGCCTCGAGTCCAGACTGTGCTGTGCACGCCCTGTGTGAGGCTTGTCCTGTGCTCGGGCATTTGGCAGTGGAGTTATGGTGATTAGTAAAATGAGAACAAACCCCTCCTACCCATGTGTGCTGTACTTCTGTCAGCAAAACTCTGACTCAATGCCAGTTTTTCTGGCAAAAGGGAAAAACAAACAAACAAACAAACAAAACAAACAAAAAAAAACTTTTCCTGATTCTGTGTGGAGATTTTACCACCAGCTCTCATCCTGTTCTGTGGGAGGCCTCCTTTCCAGTTCTGCAACCCTTCCTCCACATCTGTGTGTGCAGTGCCTCACAAGTGGGATGACCACAGTAATTTCTCAAGTAGTACATTATGTCTCTCATCACATGTGTAGCAAGAAGTCCTGAGATCAGCAGGGCCTGCTGGATAATCCACATCCCTTTCCATGGGAGGAGCAGTACCACAATGACCACTTGATCCAAATATCCGCATTCCTTCCAAGATCCATCTGATGTAGCTGTGTCCTTATGCATGGTGGGACCTGGGAGAAGCTATTGCCATCTTCCACTTGTGAAATATCTGGGAAATCTCTTTCCCTGAAGCATTCTGGTGCAAGCCTTGTAGCTCTCAGTTCTGTAGTGGTCCCTGGGGAGAGCCTGTGAGACTGACAGCTCTGTTTTAGAAGAGCTGCAAGAACCCTGTGGTGGATAAAATGGACGGAACTGGCATTTACAGCTTTCTAAATGTTGAGACAGTGTAAAATAGACTTAGCCAAATGGTATTAGTGGAGAACTGCCCTGATGCATCTGAGGGGTATTGCTTGTGGAGGTCCTTCATAGGAGCTGGAACTCTGTAATCAACTGGCTGTGATTCTGCTGTTCCTCCTGGCCTCACAGCCTGCTCCTGCTCTGCTGAGTCAGGCTCTTGGAGATCAGGTCTGTGAAAAGCCTGCAGGTAGTCTAAAGAAAACTTGCAACATTATGAAGAATATTTAGAAACTCAAACCTGTCCCCTGCAATAAAATGGCTCAGCAGTAGTCATTAGAGTGATGGTAATAGAAAAGATATTTTATTCAACTGTCGATCATTCTAGCTCTTGATGAGTTGATAATTAATTTGCAGGAGGAAAAGCAAACACAGATCTTTTGTTCCTTCCGATTCAAAGTCCTTTGAAATCAGTGTCTTCCCAGTCAGTAAGCTTTGGATTAGGTCCTCATTCTGCCTTCCTTTCCCTTGTCCCTACAGTACCATGAAAATTCAGGCTGTTTCTTTTCACTTCCTTCCTCTTCATAAAATGTCTAATAATCAGCCATCTGGTGTCCAAGATGCCTTGAGTATTAGGGCATTTCCTTTGTCCAGGGGAGGCTTGTGAGAAGAAAGATAAATGTGTCCATGACCCATCCCTGCTGAGAGCTGATTAGGGACTGGCAGTCTTTCTTTGTTCACAGTGATTACTGTAGCACTAAGTTGTTTAGGAGATAAACATTTTTAAACGGAGAATCTTGGTTTCTGATCTACTGGATTTCATGACGTCACTTAATTATGTTTAATGAGCATTCTATAGAACAGTATAGTACTTGTAATATATGTTAAAAACAGGGTGGAATTTTGAAGGGAAGATGCAAAGGGAAGTCTATGGAACATACGGTGTATCCTAAAGAACTGTAGTCTGGATTCATTCTCATTTTGATTCGACCTCACAGTGGCACCCAATTTTTCAGAACTAGCTAAAAAACTTAACCCCTTCCTTCCATTCTGTATTCCAGAGACCACAGCTGCAAGACAAGCTGTGTGCAAGGCTCTGTTCAAGTCAGTGTCAGTCCCAGGGAACAAGGGTTCTGTGTGCCATGCTGTGGGAAACTGGGTCAGGTCTCAAGGTAGCCAATGGATTGAGATTCAAGTTTAAGAGGAAAATGTTGAAGGGCACAGGGAAACTGTGACAGAGCATCCACAGAACATTGCATTTTTTTAAAACAAAGCCTGGAGGGAAGAGGGCAAGTCAGACTGAAATGAAAACAAAAGCAGCAGGAAGAATCTGCCGTCTTAGCTCTGAAGTCAGAGACAAAGAAAAGACCTATCCCTTTTATTCCATGATTACTTGTAGGCCAAATTGGTGACATAAAGGAGATTTGTGTTTTGATTTGCGAGCCCTTGAAAGTTGCATATTTTTTGTTGCCTTGATTGTGGTGGCATGAAGAGATGCCAGTAAGATCCTGTTCATATTCACAGAATGATGCTCTGGTCCCATGAGTGTGGGGACAGTCACTAGACATTTGTACCGTGAGTCTTCACTTAATGCTGTTTATAAATAGTAAACAATTTTGGTTGAACTGGAGTTTGTCAGGTGAAAGAGATGTAAGAAGAGATGTCCTTAAAATACCTTTAGGCTGTTTCTGTACACCTTAGTTCTCAGCAAACAAATATTTCTTTTTTTAGTTTTTTTTTTTTTTTTTTTAATTGAAAGTCATCTTTAAGGGCATGTACTGTCCAAATCCCTGCTTGAACTGTGGGTACAGTTCAGGCTGTAGATCACAGCAGTCATGCAATATTTAAGCTATTTAGTGCATCCATGAAATAACAGCTAATAGCATACATAACGTGAGTGTGAGGAGTAATAAGATACCCTCAACTTTCTGTGCAAGACTATGCAAAACTTCCTTTAAATAAATGGAGACTTGTGTCTCAGTCAGTGTGAAAAACCAGGGCTTCATGCATATCCTTAACTTCTCACACAGCAGAATGTTGCTGGCCAAACTACTTACCAAGCACGAATGTACAAGCAGGTAAACCTTTTCCTGATGATGCCAGAGAAAATAGTGAACCACATATTCTGCAGTCTACCCAAACACAGTAAAAGTATTTTAAAAATCCAATGGGCATAATTTTTACATTAATACTTGACTTAATTTTCTCATTTGGAGAGCATACCACAGTATAAATGCTCTCCATTTGGGTTCTGGAGTTATAAATGTGTGATATTCCTGAACACTGAATCATGACAGAATAAAGTGTTATAGAATAGACCATTTCAGACAAATAGAGGCAATTTAAAACCATACACCAAGAGGCTGAGTTTTGATTCTTTTGGTCTAAAAAAGCCTGTGAGCTGTTTGTGCTGACACTTCTACTAACCTTTTCCCACAGCAGGCACTGGCAGACACTATTACTAAGTTATATTTATGGTTCATCATTTTAAGTGCCTCATGATTCTGCTTGAGTGCTATGGAACATTCTGGAGAGGCAGGGTGGATAAGGTTGAGACACAGATGAACTGAGGTGCACAGTGTTATAGCTCCTGACTCAGCCAAGATCTTTAAACACAAGTTGTCGTGCTAAGGTCAGGCTTGGAGATACACTTCTGTGTCTTGGTGAAGCATGGCCCATACATACATAACAAGGTGATTTTGAAATCCAGCTCTGAGCTGATTTTCATTTTGCAATGGTCAGGCTTTTTATTCCTGAGCTGCATTCTCCAGCTTTGGGCTGGTGTGGGCACACCACAGTCCCACTGCAGTCTCGGTCCTGCTCCACTGCCTGCTTTCCAGCAGGAAAGAGCACAGCATGCTGCTGGGGCTTCTACAAACACTTGGTGTGGGTGGCATTGCTCTGCTTTTAGAGAAATCTCCTTAGACAGAAAGTGCTAGAAAGCACAGCCTGTCTCACTACCCTATTTCTGTCAGTAGCTGCCAGTGGGGGAGGGCTCCACTGCCCCAGTTCTGCACAAACACACACTCCAATCTAGCTGAGAGTGTCTGGGGACAGAATGGTCTTGGCCAGTTCCTGTCAGCATTTGAATTCAGCCTGTTGGTTCTCTGCTCACTCCTCTTCCTCAGTTTCCATCACAGTCATTGACTTTCTCAGTAACACCGTCTCTGGAAATAGTTTGCACCGGAAGCAAGATAAGGGAGCATGAATGCTTGGCAGGAGCTGAGCCAAAGTTTTGAAAATTCTGACTCTCACCCCACAGCACCAAATAGGAAACTCTTTGCATTCATGGCAGACAAATGCACAGGAAAGCACAAAGTAAACCCTTACCACTTTCCCTCAGACTTGAGCTTAGCATTCCCTGATCCAGCAGCTTGCATGTTTTACCTCTGCTCTCACTGCAAAGTTGGAGAATTCATCAGCTGAGGAATAGGCAGCTGGCCTTGGCGGCTGCTTCTGCCATGCCCAGGGTGCAGGTCCCGTTGGTTCTGAGTGGGAATATCACCTGACAAGACCAGAGTGCTTGATCATAATAAGGACACAGGTCTCTGCAGAAAAGTGGTTGTATTCAGGATGTTGCATAAAGCATAGAGTTAATTTTAAGTCCATATCCATAGTTTAGTTCTACAGCAGTCAATATGACAGAAACATTTACACTGAAGTCAAGTTAGTATCTGATTTTAAAAGACTGAGTTGAAAAAGCTAAGGCAGAAGCCTTCAAACCTCCTTAGGGCACTGATCTTTCAGTGTGTCTGTTAGTAGTTGTGCAGCTCCAATTCAAACTAGGGGAGAAGCTCTCCTTGACTTCAATTAGCTCATGGTCAGGTTTTGAGCAGAAGCCACAAGGCTGAATGACCTGTTTATCACTAAATAGCAGATGATTCACAGCTTCTGACTGAGAAGTCAGCAATTTGAACTGCAGGTCCTGAAGGTCCTGAAATTGCTGCCACTCCATTTTCTGAGCATATTAACACGGGGGAGGCAAATCTCTCTGAAGGCAAAAACTTGTATAAAAAAAAAAAAAAAAAGGCCATAGAAAAGAATTGTCTTAAAAAATAAAGCTTTTCCATGTTTCCCATGTGGTGTGTCCTATGGGACCTTGGACACTAATTTGAAGGAGAAAGGACTTTTTGTCTTAGCTTGATCATCATGAAGAGGCAGTTGGAAAGCTGGATTTGTCTGTACTTGGGGATGACACCCAGTTTGCACAGACCTTTGCCTCTCTGGAATGCTGTCTCTCATCACAGGCAGCTCTAGCAACCTCCCCAGTGTCAGGAGGCAATACCAGCACATCCTCTTTGCAAAACTATCTGAAAAACCAGGGAGGAATTTGGTTCTGACTGAAGCAGAGTGACACCAGTCCCACAACAGCCATCTGCACACTTCTGCTTCCTTCCTTGGTTTTATTCTCAACTCTTTTTGTAGCCAATATATTTCCAAATGCCACAAGAGGTTCTGAGTCACCCACTTTTGCAGTTTCTGGTCATTTCCATCACACTAATGCACGTATTTGCTGCAGCCTTTTCTCCTGTATCATTTGCTGATGCAACTGGATAACCCAAAGCATAAACTCTCAGCCTGAGGGGGAAGTGGCAGAGTACAAGGATTGAAATAGATCAGCTACGTGGACTAAAGAATCAGTGGTGTCTCTCACATCTCAGGTACTTGTGTTTTCACCATTCAATAAGTTTTCCTTTGCTCGAATCAATCCCCCTCTTCCCTATGAATAAAATCATAGCTATAGGGAAAGGAGATGTTGACACAAAGCAGCTTGTTGTGTATCTTTCCCATGGGAAAGTCCTGTTGAATAAAAATTGAAAACAGCTTTGAAAAACAACAGATTCATCTTGGTAAATCTGCAAGTCAGAATATATATTTATGCCCTGAAGAACTAAGGGAATTACTCTAAAAATTTATTTAGGTGGTGCAAGGAAAGAGCCTGTAACTGTACCTTGGGTTTTATGGGGAGTGTGTTTCCACTGCTTTGGCTTCCAGTCAGTATAATCATGATTTTGGAAACCATTTCAAGGAAGGGAATGATGACCCTGTGGTTCAGACATTGAGACTGGACCAGTCTGGTTCAGTTCCTTGCTCTTTCAGAAAGTATAGCCATAGGCAAATCATCTCATCTGTCTGCCTCCCCCATGAACCAGAGATGAGAATGTTTCCTCTGTGTGACATATCTGTTTAAACCATAGAGAGCACTTAGGATTTAAACATAAAAGATGAAAAGGGTAGATGTGATCCACATCTGTGCTTCCCAGAATCCTTTTCAAAAGGTCAGATTTTGCCCATTACAATGAGCATAATTAAACATTAGTTCATTGGTTTAGTGGAGTTACTCCACATATTCATAAAGTCAGAGCTTAGAATACTGGATATAAAGGCTTCTTCTTTGATGGGACTGCAGTCAGAGCTTTTTGACAGAATGTCTCCAGCTCCTTTCCATCCATGAACCCCTTTTCAGCTACCACCTGGTAGTTCTGTAGTTCTGCACCATCTCTGAGATTTGCAAACTCCTCCTAATTCAAAAGTCCTGTTCAGTTGTATTACTTGTCTTTTACCAAAACATGAAACAAAACATCTCCCCTCAAACCATAAACAAGGTAATCTACCTGAAATGACTCACATTTAAAATAGGAAATCTGAAATATCAAAACCACAAGCATTCAAGTTTTTCCATGAAGGATAATCAGGATGTTGGAGTTACTAATAATTTTATGTAGGTGTTCAAGCTATGAAAGAACCCATATGGTCCTTTTCAGTTCTGCATTTCCGTTAAAAAATGATATATATGTAGAATTTCTGCAGTTGTTGGCTGCCCTAGATGTCTTCTACAACAGCATGTGCTGTTCACCTGTGCTGCAAGGCTGGGAATTGTAACCCAGCCAATGCTCCCTGTACTCTGCCTACATTCTGACCCCTCCATACCCTTCAAACTGGGAAAATTTCCCTGTCATAAAGTTTGTTGCAGAAATTTTCCCAGCTCTGCTTATCAGCCTTGGCCCATCTGGCAAAGAGCAGAACTGGGGCTGCAGGTGCCTTTCTGCTCCCATCTCCCCCTCTCCCTTGGGCCCCAGAGCTACACAGGGGAGAGCTGTTGGGAGCATCTGAGTGGAGTTTTGCCTACAGCTCTCTGCCGAGCAGACACAGACGTCTGCAAAGAATTCCCATCCCAAACATGCCAGTTCCAGTGTCTCTGATACTCCCGGCCAGTCAGCAGGACCGTGTGCAGTCCGCATTGCTAACGCTCGGGTGCACTCACAGAATTGCATAATTCAGTGTTGTGAACTCCCTCTTCTCAGACAATGTGTTTTAGATATTGACCGCACAGAAGGTCAGCTTGTGCTGGGAAAACAAACCGGCTGCTTTGCTTAGTGCAGCAGTGAGGGGAGGCTGGGAATAGCCTCTGACAGGAGACATTTAGCCTTGTTAAGTGTTGTTACTGTGATGTGGTCAAAGCATTTCAACCCAGCTTTTCGCAGGCCAGACTTAATGCGCTTCTTTTTCCACGCAGTGATGTGTAGAGGGACTAATCCAGATTGGCTTCTCATTACATTAGTCATTCCACAGTCAGTTCCCAGTTCAAACCACTGACTATTTCGGTGCGGAAGGCAGGTGGGTGAGAGGTGGGCTGTGCACCAGCACATGGAGCAGGGGCACAGAGAGTTCTGTTCCCCATGCTGTGCTGCCTGTCTGTAGGAAAACACTGGGTAGATCAAGGCAGCTTGTCTGACTCCCTAATAAAGTATTTATTTATTTCAGGCAAATGTCGTAGAAGGGTAAAGATATTACTGATAATTAAATCCCTGCCTGATTGGGGAAAATAATCTTATGATGGAAGTACCGAGCTGTAGCATGAACTTGTTACTGATTAGACACTAAAGAAAGGTTCTCATCAATGTTCTTCCCATAAGAAACACTTTGTTTGGAGTTTGCTTGTTTCCTCTATCAAGTTATCCAGTCTCTTGCAGTCAGCACAATCCGACATTCCCAGAGTAGCTTTGCTCCCAGAGAAGCAATTGGGAATTACAGAGGGGAAGGAAAAGTTATGCATTAACAGCTGAGCTGAGAAAAGAACACAGAGGTTTGTCTGCACCTTGAGCAAATGAAAAATCCCTCTGTGGCCTGCAGTGTGCTGGGTGTGTCAGGGGCTTGTCTGCCTTACAGAATATTCCCGGGGGTCTAAGGTTCTAAGTGTACATGTGGTTTTTCCTGAGTGGATGCAGTTGGAATGACACAGCCTTCCCTCACTGGGGACACAAGAGAAGCAGTCAAAAAATGCTTAATTAAGGCATAATTTATTTTTATCTTCTCCAAGGGCTATTGCTATTATGTGAGACAGATAAAGCAGCACATTAGAAAGGCACATAAACTGTGCTGCCAGGGAAACCTGACTGGTTCTTGTTTCCTTGCTTCCTTTAATCCCACATACGGCATCCCTGCTGAGAGCAGACTGGTAGGAGCTTGTGAATAATGGAGAGGGATAACACTGAACAAAGTCATCAATGCACATCTGCTGCACAGAGTGTTTGTATTTAACCCTTTCTTTTTAACAGGTACTTTGAAGGTATATGGATTGAGGTAGTTACATGCAGTGAAATCAAAGGTACCACAACAAGAAGTAGTAAGAATACCAGGAGGAACCAACTGTTATAGATGTGTAAAGACAGCCAAGTTTTTTTATTGTTTTGGAGAGATGAGAAATAATATCTATCTCATGTGATGGAGGGAGAACACTGCCTGGGCAGTCTATCACCTCAGCCTCCTATAACACCATCCTTCTGGAAGATCCATTTTCTTTACACGCTTCTCAGGAAACACTGACACCCTGATGAATTAAGCTAAAATCTTGCAGGCAAAGAAGATATACAGATATACCAGGTGTTCCCTTGATGGCAGGTGCAGTGGTGGGGAAGAAGCAGCATGTGGAAAAACAGACTGCAAAATAACAGGGCATGGAGCCCTGTGCCAGGTTTGTCTGTCCAGGAAGGCAAAAAAGCTTAGCAAATGATGGGGATTACCAATTCCAATGCTTGCAAACCAGCTGTAATTGATTATCTTCAATGCTCAATTAAACTGCCTGAAGCAGGAGGGACGCTGGGAGAGTCTGTAGCTGGAGGTCGGGTTGGTTTATTGCAATGCTCATTGTAAGCCCCACCAAGATGCAAGGTTAGTAAGTGGCGCAGTACCCTGGACACAAGGGTGGGCCCCTCAGAGACCAGTGCAGCTCAGGTACTGGGACTGCCTCTTCCTGTATGTTTTAAAGAAGCAATATCTGCAGCGCAGAAAGGTGAAGAAAAAAAGAGAACTCTTCCAGGAGAATAAGGTTCTGCTGGTAAAGGCTGGGTTTGGAGGCAGCACAGGCTGGGGATGACAGCATGGCACCAGGAGAGGAATGCAGTCCTGGCTGCCTTTTCCCCTGGATGCCATATGTAGCTTTGGGCATATCTCACAGGTAATCTTGTGATCTTGTAAACTGGGGTTGATAAAACTTGCCTAACTGTCTCTTTCACAAGGTTTTGAAGAAGTCTTATTATTTAATTAGGAATAATTTATCATGATGACTCCTATGTTGAGAACATTTTGGAGGTCTAGTAGGCTAGCCCTAAACTTGCCTTTAAACATGAATGCTGTTCAAAGCCTTGCAGGACTCGGGAAAGACAGGAAGGAAAGGTCTGCCTGAAGCTGTGGGCTACTTGCACAGCTGAGAGTGGACTGCAGCTGTTCCACCTAGGAAATGCTCTGAAGGTGTGAACTTATATAAGAAATTGTTGACCCTGAAAATCAGGAAATAGGACTGGCTCATCCCCCACGTGACTGGGCACTCCCTTCTTATTATTACCTGGGACCATAATAGCAAAGACCAGGAATGCAGTCAGGGTGTCACAGGAGAAGGCTCTGACCTGGGCTGTCCAGGTATGTGCTGGATGGTCAGAACAGCTCCCTGCTGTTCCTGAGAGCTGCAAAAACTTAGGTGAAAAGCAGAGTAGCATGTTGCAACTCCGACAGAGCTGATCTGCACATAGAAACAATGTTTGTAGGTCAGCTCTTCATACCAGTTTTGTGAGTGAAATTATTTGGCAAACACAGAAAAACAAGTGATTGGACACATTAAATCCTCATAACCTGAGGATGATATGATTCAATTGGTAAGTTCTAAGCTTTAGAAATAATGGCCATTGGCACTCTGAGCACAGTGATTGGCTGCCAGGCTGAATCATGGGGATCAGAACCTGCTGGATGAATCCTGGCTGGTTAGCTAAAACTTTCTCTCCAGCTTGCAGCGCTATTCCATTCTTATAACTGGAATTGAATCCCTTTTATCTCTGACAAATCTCACGCTCCCTATCTATTTACTTCAGCACACAGAAGGTGAAGGGCTCTCTCCCCATGGATCTTGCTGTAAACTCATAGAATCGGTGCTTTCCGGGGCTGTTAGAATTGTACCCATTCTCCTCACGGGAGGATCTTGGTTCCCAGACCTCTTTAGCAGAGAAGCTTTAGCCGGTTAACAATCTGCCCAGCCTTCAGCCCTCTCTGCAGGAGTGCTGGGAAAGGCCGAGTTACTGCAGCAGGGCAGGGGGGGTGTGCCAGCTCACACATGGAAGAGAGACTTGCAAATTGAGGCTGGGAGTCCCAAGGGCAGAACAGATTCCACAATCACTCGTGGAAGCTGTTGTGATCGCTGTACTTTCCCACACACAGAACAACCTCTGAGAACTTTCACATAAAGAGAGAAGGAACAAAAAGCCACGGGCAAAAAGAGACAAAGCAAGGCTCTAGGAGACAGTCATCTTATCTACAGTTTGCACTCAAATAACCCCAAATGCCTGCTTATCTGTAGCAACAATGGTGCTCTTAGTGTTTTAAAAGTGGAAAACCAACCCCCCAACAAGCAATCTTTGAAGGATTTATTGAGTTACTCAAATAACTGTTCTGCAGTGATGTCAGAAAGGGAGTAGATGATGAGGTCACAGGAAAAACACAGTCCTTTTCTGTCACTGGGAATGAAAGATCTTGTCTGCTAAACGCAGGTGAAAATCTGAAATATTGATATGTTTGGGATGTGCAGGGCTGAGATCTTACCTGTCTCCCACTTCGAATTTGCAGTAAAATGTTCAGCAATTTTCCCACAGAATAGGGCTGTTTAAAGAGGCTGGCATAGAGGTGTATGAATACTTCTGTGCTGTAAGAGAAGTTGCAGAACAGATGCCAGCTCGCTATGGAGGCTGTGAACGTGGAGCACTGATGTTAGAGCAGTGCTTATTTCCTCTTCCCTATGGGCTTGATCCAGTGTCTCGTGAAGTCTTGCAAGGCCTCCCAAATGACTTGTCTCTAAACTAACGCTCTTTCTGCCCAAACCAAGGAGTAGTTTTTACTCCATCCTCCCTGGATTGCATGCAGAGCATCCCCCAGGGAGCCAGAGAAGGACACAGATTCGCTGAATTTATCAAAACCTAAAGAATATGGTCATACCTCAGACTCAGCGTTTTATGTCACTGTGCCCTGAGGTGATGCAAGAGGGAGAAAACAGCTACCCAGGAACATTGCGCAATTCCGCATTTTCTCCCAGTCCGGGAAATTACTTAAGTAAGAAACTGAGCTGGTTGGGCCAATGTGTTTATTGCTACTGGTTTAGGCGCACAGCCACTACCCAGATGAACCCAGTCCGTCGGGGCTGTAAATGCCTGCTGTCCTCCTGGCACGGTGGCGCAGGCTCTGGTACCACAGGAGCAGCAATGCCAGATGGTCCCGAGGCTGAAGCAGCGTTTTGTAACAGCACTGGGGGTATCTCTGTGACAGGACTGGGGGTGTCCCCATAACAGCTCTCGCGGTATCCCCCGTAAGGCTGCACAGACCTCGCTGGAAGCTGCAGCCGGGGCTGGTTTGTCCCTTGTCCCCTCGCATGCCGGCAGGGGCGGGCGGCTGCCCGGGCTGCAGCGGGACCTTCCCGGCGCTCTGGTGCCCTCTGCAGCCGCTGGGCTGGAGCTGGGAGCGGAGCCGGGACGGGGAGCAGAGAGAAGGGAGCAGGGAATGGCCTGGGGGGGTGTATATATATATTTATATAAATCATCAGTCTTAACAGACTCACTGCATAAATCTTTGTTAAATCTACTTTCTATCAGCACTGCGTGTGCGAGTACATGGTGTCTCATGTTGTGGGCATGAGGAAATGAAATACATTCCAGGTGATTTAGATCAACCTGAAGGGAATGGTACCTACCACTCCACCCACCGAGTCCACCCCTACTGAGAGCTGAGGTAAATGCGAGGGGTGACCTCAGACCATCTCAACTACACAGTAACAATCCCTGAGTCACTGACTCTCATGCCCTGATGAAACACTGTTTCAGGTGGCTGTTTTAGTGATTTGGGTCTTAGCACTGGAAGTCCTGTGCTGTAATGTAGTCCCTGTTGGAGAACTTTGCTTTCAGGTATTTCCCTTCTTTGTTTCCTGTTGTTGAAGGTGTTATTTCGTTTTTAAACACAGCTATTCTAAAATTGTTGCTAATGTCCTGCATAGCAATATCCTACTTTCCTCAAAGGTTCAGTTGCTAGGAGTTGACTTTGATGTACTTTGCACAGCTTTGCCTTGAGCTCCTGATGTGTGGGTCTGGGCATCTCTGTTCATGAAAAGGAGCTCCTGGGGGTGGCTGTTGCTTTAGTCCAGGTGTTGTGTGAGCTCAGAGGAAGAGGATGTTGGACCTTTTAGGCTCAGCTCAGAGCTTTGAAGTCACTTCAGGCTGGCTGCCAGCTTTAAGCACACTCATGGCCCAGTGGGCTCATCAGGGATCTATTTGTAGCAGGCAGATGTGTCTTGCAGCAGCCACATTGGACACTTGTCCTGGGGACAGACTCCCCAGTCACTCATGAGGGGACACTCCATGTGTTTTTCTGGGTAAGTTCCCCAGCTCCTCTGTGTTTCAAATGTACGCCAGAACTTCTCTACTTCCCAAAGGTATCATGGTACTAAAGCAGGTGGTGTTTAGATGAGTTACTAGTGAGGCCATGAGAGTCATATGATGTGCAGGAGTAAAAAAATGTGGGAATATTGAGGGCCCAAGTGTTCAGGCACTGTTTGCCCTGAGTCATGGTACATGTCATGCAGGTCACCCAAGGTCCCCTCCCTCTCATGCATTTTCCTAAACATTCTCCCTTGCACATTTCAGCCTCTGTACTGCACTGAAGAGGTCTCTTTAGCACCCTCAGGTGTTTCATGTGACATTGTAAACTCAGGCAATGCTCACTTAACTGTTTTCGTCTCTGTAGAAGAAACAGGTCCTGAAACACCCACTGTTAAACTTCCGGTTTAGGCTTTTTCCTAAAAATAGCCTTTGGATTGCATGTGGGCTTGCAACTCCATTTCCTACCTGCTATTCCTGGAACTTCTTTCCTGACCATGAGCACTGCCTGGCTATAACCCCTCCTAAATGCACTTCCCTAAGGAGACTTCTAAAAGAGAAATGCTGCGTGTGATGTTTTGAGCCTGAGGCCACTTTGTCAGCAAGGCAGAGGCTCCTTGTCCCCAGGCGTGAGTGTGATGACCATGGAGTTAAACATGGCATTATTGGTACAGGGGTTCCAAGAGACCCTGCATTCCTACCTTGCCTGCTTTACCGCTGCCAGCATTTCCTATTCCTCCTTTCTTACCAGAGCTGTAACTTTCCATCCCTGGAAAGTGTTTGATAACAGAATCTAAGTGATGGTATCCCTTAAAAAGCAACAAACCCATTATTCCTATAGCAGCTACTGAACAGTTACCTTGGTGATTTGGAGAGGGGTGGTGTCAGAATGAGAGATACAGTCCTGACTATAGACTTTGCCTGGTCCCCTGAGTAACTCAGCCCCTTAGTCATCTGCTGCTCTCAGCATCTTACAGTCAGTGTTGCAGTGTTTTCACTTAAAAGCACTGTTTCCTACAGTTACATGGTTCCGTGTAATCCTCAGTTTTCACTTTAATAACAAAAAAACATGCAAATTCTTCATGACTCCAGAAAAATATAAAAAGAATAAAAGAATAAAAATAAAATAAAATAATAGAATAAAAATATAAAAGAATAAAAGAAATTTGGAGGTTATTTTACAGGCCATGTATAAGCTAGTGGGACAGTACTGGGAACTGAGGCACCATGAGGTTAAGGCTACATGAAACAGGAAGATGATTGCAGGGATGGAAGAGGAATCAAGTTACCTGCATCTTAAATCCAGCTTTCCACAAGCTGCTATGCTTTGGAGCAGTGAGAGACGGTAAAAAATGGCAAAACACTGAGACACTGAAGCTGTAACAAAACCTCTATTCTTTAACAAAATGTCATCTATGTGTGACAAAGTTGTTGTGAAGCTGGAAGCCTATAAAGTGATGACTGATGGCTTCATTGTGTTTGGGACAATTTCAGACAGCAATTCCTCAATACTTGCTGGAAGAGCCATTTTTCCACTCTTCCTTTAGCCAGGAGCCAAACTGATCTTTCCCAGAAGTGATGACAATAAGCAGCTTTAGCTGGAACTCTCCTGACACTTCCCAGCAAAAGGACTCTTCAGTGCAGCCCCACCAAAGAGCCTCAGAATTGTTCACAGGCCCATGAAAACAGGGCTGCAGATGTCACGTGAGCAGCTCTAGAAGAGGAAACCAAGTGTTGATAAATGCCAGTCTCCAGCCACTCCAGTTGGCTGCATCACGCTCTGGTGACTCACACACCAAGTGTATCAGGACAGACCTAGAAAGCCGCTCTAATGTGTCATTTCCTTCCTCTTCCTCTCCCAGGGCAGCAGTTCACAAAGGGGCCCGACTGACCTTTAGTCTCTGAAGGGCTGAGAGGCTGAAGAGCTGACAGAGGTATGTATCCAGGGAAAGAAAGCATCAAAGGCTTACATTTATTTGGTTTTCTGTCACTGCTTGTGTTTCATGCATTGGTCTTTCCAAACTGAAGCAGGGGAAACAAAAGAAGTCAGTGGTTTGTCTCCCTGGCCTTGGCAGAACTCTTTCACACTCGATGCTGTTGTTTGCAGTGTATACAAGCATCTCACAACTCACAAGAGCACAGGATACTAATGAGGCAGAAAATCCCACCCACCTCATTTCTTTCTCTAAAGCTGACAAATTCTACCTGCAGCAGGAAGCAAGTGGCTGACAATGCAGAGTGGAGGTGCTGCAGGGATCCTGCCTCCAAACCCAAGGCCAAACTTGCAAATCCCCCTGCAAACACTTGCCTGGGGGTTTATTATCTGCTGGAGAGTAGTTTTTTCACCTCTGGCCTCTGAATTTGCCTTGTGCAGAACATGGGGAGTCATTGATGAACTACCTGGAGCTACAGAGGTGAGGAGCATGCTGGCCCTGCACCTGACTTCCTCCAGTCCCTCCAGGACTCCAGTGCTGGGAGCTGGGAGCCCAGGGGATGCAGCCTGGAGGCTGCAGGGATCAGGTTCCAGGCAGGAGGTGGTTCCAGGCACTGCAGGAATTAGAAATCGTTCTCAAACATTTCTCTAGAAATGTAACAAAATTTGGCTCCTCTTGCTTTGAGATGGGATTCAGCTCGGATCACTTTGGTCTGGAAATGGAGCGTTTAAGAGCAGAGAAAATCAAAGCAGCAGCAGAACTACATCTGTGATGAGTGAAGGAAAGTCTCTGGAGTGGTCCCTGAACCAACCATAAGGAGCTCTATTTGCATTTAATACGTGCTCAGAGCTGCACGATAGGCCTGTGACAAAGGGCTTGTCTGACAACAGCAGGGAGGAACCCCACATTCTGAGGTTGGCCACAGTTTTCTTTAGAGTTTTCTGTAGAGTCCCTTTCTGTGCCTCACTTATTTACCTCTAAGTGAGGGATTACATTTTCTGTTCACAGCTTTGTTTCTTGTCTGGTTTAACTTATGAGTTCTTTGGACTAGAGAGACTTGTTTATTAAATGCTTGGATGCTACTGTAGTGCACAAATGAAGATAATTCAAACATTTGCAGGTCCCCATAAATATTCCAAATGCTATTATCCTTACATTTCTTCATAAGTGCTACTGACTTATCTTTTGATTAAAGTATCATTTAGGATAATTGGTTAGTCAAAATACTGGTTTACTTCTGAATAATAAGCAGTTAATAATATCTGCTGTTGAAGCCAAGAACTATTATAGATTCAAGAAAAAAATAGACTAAAAAAAATGCTCAATGCCACATTTCTTATGAATTACTAGACAGAACTGATACTAAAAAGAGGAAACTCTTCTCTCCACACCACAGTGCATCCAACATCATCCCAGCCAATATACAAGGATCCCTTTTCATGGAAGTCTGGGGAATGGTGCTGGCTTGGTTTTCTTGGGCAAAGAACTCCATAGGAAAAGGGAAATTTCAAAAGTTCTCCATCCGCACAGATGGAGATCTTGAATTAATTTCTTTTAGAATCTGTTGCCAAGAGAGTTCATGATCTGGCCCATGTGCTCCTGTGGACAGGAGCAGGTTTTTTTTTGATCAAGACCTCTGTGTCTGATGATGAGTCTGATCTGCAGGAGCCCCTTCCTGGCCATGTGTGAGATTGCTGGGCCCCCCGTGTGTGTCCCCTGCACTGGGTGGGACTGGCCAGGGCAGGGCTGTGCTGGGCAGTGTGTCCCCTGCACTGGGTAGGACTGGCCAGGGCAGGGCTGTGCTGTTGTTCAGGGGTACTAGCCCTTATTGCAAGAGGGTCACAGTGGAAGCTGCAACACTTGTTTGGCCAAATGCCATCCTGGCAGCTCTTCATCAAACACAAACCTGTAAGCAGGTCAATCCATCTCCAGCTTCTCTAATGTCTCATGACCCAGTGGACACAGTAAATACACCTGGTGAAGCCAAGGGGTCTTTGAACCTTCCCCTTAGTGGACGCTGTTCCAGAAACATGGTCATTGTGCCAGTTACAGCATGAGCACTGAGCTTTTCCCAGGCTCCAGAACAAACCTTGGCAGTCAGTTGGGCACCACCACGTGTGAGATACACACAGACACACACAGATGGAGGCACTCACCACCTCATCAACCCACATATATGTATATAAAATTTCCTTTACTTTATTACAAGCCTTCACTGTCAATATGCCTCATTAGGGCCTGGTCAGTTGTTGCTCAGATTACTGCCATAATGGGCTCTGTTTAATTAGATTTTTAATTGTAATATTGTGTTGGAGTAGAGTCAGGAAAGAGTTCCCTAGGCAGCAGATCAACCTCATCTGTGAGAGCACTGAGATCAGAGAAATGGCAAACTGCAGGCCAGATTTAGTGCTGATTTATACACCTGGAAAAACTTGCCATCCCCTTAGTTCTTGTTTGTTCTCCTGAGTGTGCTAATTGCAGCTGCTTCACTTGAACATTACAACTAACTGAACTTTTGGGATCAGTGTCAGTAAAACCATTTGGCACATCAGAAGCCTCCCTCTGAGGTCAGGTGGCCCCCAGCCCTTGGAGGATGTCTCCTGTGTGGCAGAACTGTTGGGAGGTACAGGGGGGAGCTTCTCAGCTTCCACTTTTCCTGACGTGCCAATGACCTCACAAAAACCAGAACAGCTCCCTGGACTGGGACAGCAGCAAACACGTATCTGAGTCTTGTGACATGCCACATCAGGATCAAAGTTCTTCCCAAACTCTTCTCACTGCTGCTATCTGCACTGGACCTTGGAATCTTTTTCTTTCCCCTGATGCAAACAAGATGAAGCAATATTTCTCTTAAATCTTTCCTCTGGACTTGTTCCTTTTGCTGGGGCCACAAGGAGCTGGTCAATAATTAATAATATTATCAAAACACCCTAATGGCTCCTGTGCAGGTGTCGAGGAAGGTGTGAATTTACACTGTTAATAATGTACACCAATAGATTTTTTCCATATAATTTCAATTTCATTTTTCCATCCTGGTGTTTATTCTGGTACAAGATTTTTATTATAATTGATGTTATATCAGAAAACAGATTAAAATCATCATCTCAAAGAAGTGCTTGCCTTTTGAAGCAGGAGGTGACAGAGAAGGAACCACCTGTAAAACCTCAGTGGTTTAGTTGCACTGCTCCGCTGTGCTCAGCTGTCGTTAGGAAGGAGTGGCCGTTCTGTGTTGGGTTCAGAAACACCAGGGAAAGCAGATACACAAGAGAGGGCTGCAGTGAGACCACACTTGGTCTCCTTGAAGTATTTCTGCTTCCATTCTCTTCTTTCCATGTGCAAGAGAACTACACAGGCAGCAACTGTCCTTGGTTTACACCGAGTGGAAAGTTGCCCTGAACTGCACAACCGTAAGGTGAAGAAGCTGTGTGTCCCACACCCAAAGAAATGGGCAGTACTCTCCAGTTAAATGAGCACAGTTCCTCACCTGGTGGGCATGGGGCACCTGGAGCTGTCTTCAGTGTTTGTGTGGTTTGTGTAGGCTAAGTGAGCTCAGAGAGGGATGGAATCATGATTTCTGTCAGGTAACCCCAGTCAGGTAACTCTTATTAGAGCCCGTAAATAAGCATTTTTCTCCTTGTTGCAACAAAGAACTGAGCCAGCTGAAATACCAGGGAGTATTCAGGAGCTTCTAATCTCATGCTAGAAATAAATCATATCTGCCCCATAACTTCTGTGTGGAATTAGCTACTTACACAAGGCATAACCTTGCTGATAACTAATACTGTTATCGTGACTTAACTGAAGTTTACTCTGGCTTTCTTTTGCTTCTAGTATATCAATAATTAGGGCTGTTCTGAACCAGTTCATTGCAGCAGGATTTGGGTGCAGAGTGGTGTCTATAAAACAAACTTGTCCTTGTGCAGAAGCCAGCATCCCACAGAAACCCTGTTTGCCTTACTCAGGTGGTTCTAATCTGAAATAATTACTTGGATAAACAGTTTCTGCCTGACACCTTTACCACATTTCCCATGGGGTCCTACATAACCTCTGTCTTCTATGAGAATATTGTAGTGTCTAAGGAAAAGGTCATGGGATTCATCCACCCTATTTCTAAACTGCTCCAATGGGCAGTCCTCATTTAGTATTGAAACAATAAACCCCACACAGTATTTAGCTGTGTTACTCAGTTGTGATTCAACTAAAATGCCATGTATGACTGTGGTAAATAAACAGCTTTCAGAGCACCCCAGAGAAGTAACTTGCTTCTGTTTGAAGCTCCAGTTTTCTGTAGAACTTGCTTCTCTCCAAGGCAGTTTCAGACAGTCACTGCACTCAGTGCTTTTGGCAGAGGCTCCCAGGGCTGGTGGTCACTGGCCACCAGTTCACAAGCTGTCCTTGCATCCTGAGCCCTCCTTTGCCCTCCCCTCACCTGTGGGCCAGCCAGGATGGCCTCAGGATGGAGCTCTTGCTTAGTGGAATTTACACCATGAAGTGAGAATCTAACCTATTAAGTGCTGTGGGAAAGACTTCGGCAGTTTATGAGTAAAGCATAGACTTTTCCAGGGCAGCAGAATATGGGCTTTCCTTTGGAAACGAGAGGAGCACATCGACTGAAATGCTCCTTCCTGCTTCCTCTCAGTAGTTCCTCTTGGTCACAGCTGCTTGTAGAGGGCTGGGCAGTGACAGATCTGCTGTGACCCCACTGCATGGACAGGGCTCAGCCCAACCAGAGAGCACCCAGCTCAGCACCAGTCCCTTCCCAGACCGTGGGACAGGGGCTTTGTTGTGTGCTCAGGTTGCCTTTTGGTTGTTTCCTTTACCTTTTTTCCTTTCTTCTCCCCCTTGACAGCTGTTACTTAAGATCAGTTGGGAGGAAATTGGTATCAGCCTGGGAATAGATTTAATTGCAGTCAAGCCCAAGTTCTCTCCTCCTGAGGAAGCTTCTTCCCTATGGCTATAAACTTTTAGCTCCTCCTTTCTAGCCTTCTTTGGAGAAGGCATTTCCTGGGGAATACTCAAATTTGTGTCCTGCATGAGTGCTGCTTCTCCTTAGATGCTGCTTCTGCTTCTCTGCTGCCTGAATGCTGGTACCCAGCTGGTACCCTAGGCTACCTGCCACAGCTCCTCTGCCTTTAAGTCATTTGGGGGTTTCTTGTGTTTCTGGAAATGTTAGTATCAGTTTTAACAGCTTCAGGCCTCAAAGTTTGTGCTGCTCAGAGATCCAGATCTGTCAGAAAGTGCTGCTGTGAGCAAAAGAAAGGGAGGATAAATACTTACCAGAAATGAGTCCTTTGCTGTGAGATTCCCAGAAGAGCACTAAGTCTCTCTCTGCAGAGTGTAACTGGCCCTTGAGTCTTGTGGTGCTACGAGGAAAACGAGCACTGTGTGATTTGGGAAGTTATTTCTGATCTCTGGGACAGGCTGCGTGCCTGGCCTTGCTGAGGGGCCCAGGTAAAAACCGTGGTCAGAACTGGGATCTCCTGGGGCATGTGAGCCTCCCCTTGTGGTGTCCCACTGTGCCAGGAAGAGGCTTGTAAACATTTTAAGTTATTATAAATAGCCTCATTAATGAGGTGAGCTTGTGTACTTAGTCTAAAACTATCATTTGTGTCCTGGGAGAAAGGTTAGAACAAACAGAGTAACTGCTGCAGGCAGAGCTGGGAGAAGCGGGCTCAGGCTCTGTGGAGGTGGTTTCCTGTTGGAGTAGCTGGGAAACAGCATTTGGAGCTGGTGAAAGGTAGAAGCAGGGATGTTGTTTTCTTCCTTCACTTCCATAAATCAGAGCTTTTGGTGAACACAACCTGAGGGGACCTTTCAAGAAGCTTCTCCTGCAAGACCCCACATCGAAGTCATCCCTGCTAACCCAGGGCTGGAACTGTGATCTTGCAGAAATGGGCCCCTGGCGAGCTCAGCTTTTAGCTCAGCTTATGTAGATGCTCAAACAGGCAGATTTGAGCTCACACATACTTGTAACCCTGTTGTGCCTTTTGTGAGAGCTCTGCAAGCACCTGTCTGGTCAGAATGGAAAGCACCGACTGCTGCAGGCAGAGGGGCATGTAAATACAGAGTCAGCAGTAGGTCAGCCTCTACCACTGGAACACTTGGCTTATACAGAAAACAGGATGGGACAAACCCGCCAGCACACAGTGGTCCAGCTGATCCCAGGGACTGCATTAGAGGCAGCACGTGGTTATGAATTAGGAAGCTTCCCTGCAGTTCTGTAAAGTTTTTGTTACTGCCACTGGCAGTAAATTCATGAGTGACTGTTCTCACCAATCCCCTCTCTTTGCTTCCCCTCTCTTGTCTGCACCTGCAGGGGCAGGGAAACACTTCCATCACCTCTGCCCCTGACCTCTGACCATACAAAATGTTTGAAGATCTTGCTGTAGCTCCCCACAGCAAGTTTTGCCATTAGTGGACTCTGGTCCTGAAAACTTGAGTCCTGCAGTAGCAGACAGAACTGCCACAGGCAGGCAGTGTAGATTAATCAGTCACCAGATGCAATAACAGAAAACTTTAATACAAGTTTTTAATAAAAAAATTCAACAAAAATATATATCATCAGGCATTTTATGCAATGCATACATTCTTTGTATCTGCAGGTACAGATAAATAACAGAAGGCAAAACCAAGTATTTTGCTTATCTTTGGCCATTAACCAATAATCACCCCCACAGATATATTACAGGGTTAAAGGATAATAAACTGAGCCTGTAAACGTCTCTCATTACAGACACAGTATCAGGCAATCATACAGTAGTCAGATTTTCAGAAATGTAAGGAAATAGTTCTTTAACACTGCCCAATACTGAAATTTCACCTGGTTTGCTGCTGTTCTGGAGCGTAAGGCCTTCAGCTGACACAGGCACGGTCCTGGGTTACATTAGATACCCTCCAACCCTTACTAATCTCCTTCCCTTTGCCACACAGTGCTCTACAAAGCCAAGCTATACCTCCTCACAAAGAAACTAGCACAAAGTCTGACCTGGGGCTCAGTTTCCTGAACCCAAACCAATGTACAGAAAGAAGCTTAACTGCTCTGTAAGTCACTAGTTTTCCTACCTCAGCACCCCGGAATAACAGTTTTCCTTTCACTTACAGCACAGATGCATCATGGCTCTACCAAAGCAATATATACATGAGACACATGAAACATCAGAGAAGCAACTTTTAAAGGTACAATGATAACATGTAGCAGCTTATGTCTATATATGTACATGTTTTCACAGTTATGTTTTAGAAACTTGAGAAAACCAGGAATACTTCTACTGTGTTTTCTATAAATAGTAAAAAAATTACCTGTCAGGCATTTTGATAAAATAGTATTTAGGTTATCACTTTAAATAGCTCTTGAAAACCTGTGGCGTTTTAAGTTTAAAGGCTGTACAGTTTGAGGATTCTGTGAAGTGTTTGTAGCCAGTTTCAGCAGCTGGGCCACCTGCCAGCTGGATTTTTTAATTTTTTTTTTTTTCCTTTTCAAAAAAATCAAATCTGGTAACAAAGGAACTCCACCACTTTGGAGGGGATAGGCAAGTTCTTGACTTGGCTGGTGGGCATCACCCTTCGGATTGCCATGCGACACAGGTGCTGGAGGCTGGACACTTGTCTGGGGGTTGCCCAGAAGTACACGCTGCCATCCTGTGTCCTGCACAAAATACCAACAAAAATCCCACCAGAATTATTCCACTTGAATGATCTTACCCTAGCACCAATTCTCACATACACTTTAGCTAGGGGACTTGCTCAGTTCCAGCTGTTCCAGGCTCATTTACACCAAATGCCAGTTCTTGTTTTAAGCTACAGCAGCACAATAAGCAACTTGTCTATGCAACAGGCCTGAGCAGATCTCAGCAGCTACTGCTGTACCACCTGATGCAGAGTCACTGCCCCGGCTATCTCATGGCTTCTTCCAATCCACATGTTTTGGGTCTCTCTTGTATTTATTTTCAAAGATAAGAAATGAGTTTATCAGCTTATTGATTTTACTGCTATTCCAGGCATGTTTAAACAAATAGTACCAGTTAGAAGCACGAAGCTGCAAGTCACAACTGAAAATTCTTAGTAAACTTAGCCACTGTTTTCAATCTTTTTTGTTACCTTAGTATTTTAGAAAGAAAAACAAAGTCTATACTTGCCCTGCAGCGAGAACACTGCCATCAGTAGAGAAAGTACAGGAGAGCCCATTGTTCAGAGGTGCCACTTGTACAGGGTATTCTTCATCAATTCTCCAGAACCTCACCATTCTGAGAGGGAAGGACAATGCAGGAAGTTACTGGAGTAGGTATTTAATTCTGTTTGATCTTTTCTCTGATGCTGCACAAGAAACTAGTCTGAAGCACAGCTCAGAGAATCTTTATGAACATTTTAATAGGCATATATAGTGTTTCAAGTCTGGCCTAAAATGCTCTGACTTCTTTCCTGATAAATACCTTGTTCTGTACTTCATCAATTACAAAACAGACTGCCTTCAATAGCAAAAAGCAATACCTGAACTATAGATTTAGACAGTCTCTCACACGTCACATATGCTAGGAAATCCCAGCAGTGCTTATCTTAATAAAAATCCCTCCTGCAGATAGCTGAATACCTTTGCTGCCATCTTGAGAAAGCAGTTCACATTCTTAAAATACAGTTCTTCAAGGTACCACTCATGCTGTTCACAGAGCTGAATACAAATCACAGAATACTTTTCTCTTTGCTTTGGAATTTGCTTCTGTCCACAATACTTGTCTGCATTAACAACTCAATTTACAATACCCCTTTGTTGTTTTCAGCTGTTACTTCACTTGTTCAGATAATCTACTCTGTACACAACTGATGGTTTCTACATTCAAAATTAGTATTTACATAGACGACTTGTCTGCTTTTACGATGAGCATCAGAAGCCATTTCTGAGTTAAACCCCCCTAAATCTGACAGTATTTAGAGTTCCTGTCCTATGGGAAGAATCAGAAAGGACTAACAAACTTTTCCTCATACTCACTTATCGTCAGCCAGGCTGGCGATGTGCAGCCCATCGTGACTGAAGGACACGGATCGGACCCAGCGGTCATTCGCGCCTCCGGCAAATATCGGAGTAGGAGCGGGGAACAGGTGCCTGGGGACAGAGACACACTCAGCTAACAGCAGGTGTGGGGACTGGGGAAAGTCCCCTCAGCCATGATAGCAAAGCTGAGGAAGAAAAATGGATAGAACACTTAGCTACTAAAGCATTTAACTATGAATTCAGAAGTGGAGGCTGAACTAGAGTGCCTTTCACAGTACTGAACACTTCAGCTTTGTTGAAGATGCCTGAATTAGAACACATGGAAATATCAGTGCTGTAAATTCTCTCTCAGCTGGAAGAACAATCTGCAGTCTCTGCCACTTCAGGGTTTCCATCATCCACTGCTCTTTCCCAAGTCAAATTATCAGTTATATACACAAACTTGTTGATTTTCATCTTCACTCTAGGAGAAAGTTTCCAGAGTTGACTGCTTTACTTACCCAAATTCCATAAGAATAATTCCAATATGTGGATCCCAGACATAGACTCGAGTATCATAAGATGCAGTAGCCAGTAATGCTCCATCAGGAGAGAACTCACAAGCTACAACATCATTGTGATGTCCTTCAAGTTTCCGTAACATGGAGTATTTATCCATATCCCAGAGGAAAACCTGCAATTAAATAAGCTGATGTTATAGCTCTGCTCAGAGAGGCAATGAAGCATTTAATTTGTTTTTTAAGTGTAGCTAGTCTTATTTAGGATTATATTAAAATCAGGTATTATGAATTACTACAATTAAGAAATATGCTCAGTGTCATATTCAGACTAAAATCAAGGTTTGTTTTTTTTTTTTAAATAACTAAAGCAGACATGCAAGTTCTAACTCAAGTTTGTTAAATGTTATTATCAAAATAAGCCAAAATATAAGATAAAGGCAACATAATTTAACCATGTAGCTTACTGAAAGTCATGTATTACGAAACTATTTTATTAAAATATGCAGAAATAAATAGGGTTAAACTCTACAGTCCCCTCTTTTCAGTAACTACCAAAATTTTAAGAAATATACAGACAGAAAATGTAAGGTTAACATATTGTTACTCCAGTGGCATCCCTTTGAGTTTAAGATCACTTGTTTACAATTGCTTGGATCACCAACGTCAGCCTAGGAAGAGAAACAGATACTGCAAGCAAAAAGAATTTTCACAGCCAAAAGTTATGTCTTTGGCAAAACAACAGGGAACTCTAAACACATTATTAGAGAGAATTTAGGCATTTAAAATCAAGTCAACAGTAACAAACAACATTAATATTACAATTTACCCGGCTATTTGCATAGTGTATTATAAGAATTGATAAAATATTACAGTATTCTGGGACTTTACATGCAGTTGTACATCATATATATAATCAGAAGAAAGACTGTGCAGAATTACTTTAAAGGAACTATCCATGTACTGCAGCATGACTTTATAGCAATGTAAGTCTTTAGCAAAAGCTGTTACATCCCGCAAAGAGGGACCTTGATTGTTTTTTTTCCCCAAGAGTTTTACTGCACAGATTAAAATCTGACATCTTGGATAAATTTATGTTTGACCAAAGCAAACACAGCCTTAGTGCCTCCCATACTTCCTAAAACCGAACCACTTTACAATCAGTTATAAACTTGTCCACCAATTTTTTCCAAGGAGACCCCAACATTCCATAACACTGGAAACTAAGTTTGAGGAGTCAGTGTGTTTCACTGCTGTGAAAATTATTAAAAAAAAAAAAAACAAAAAAGAAAAAAAAAAAGAAAGCAAGCAAGCAGACAGTGGACATCGACCAGCACCTGCGTACGTACAGGACCCCTTGCAGCCGAGGGCAAGGTTACTTCGTCCTACGGTACAGCTCGCCCGGGCTGGCGGCCAGAGATGCCACTCTCTGCCCCGCTAACACCACTGTGCTCCTGAGTGGTGCCAGCTTAACTCAATCACACCAATATTGCTGCCACCACCTGTGACAGGGAAAGCAAGAAGCTTATGGAAAACACACAGCCTACAGACAGCAATGTACACACCCCCCTCTGCTCCAGCTACAGAGCCAAACCCCAGACCTCAGCTGCTCTCCAGAAAATCTGCACTGGTAACTCAAGGCATGAAAGGCATCTGAGCACTCATCCAGAGAAGTGGTATCCAATGACTTGATTGGGCTTTTCACTCCATTAAACTACCTACAGAGCCCCTGGAACTAGGCTGAATCCCCCTTTCTGATTTGCCCTAATTCTTGAGTGCCAAGAGTAGCTCATGGCATACCTGCACTGCTTTCAGTTCTCTAGCAGGGCATTAGGATGGGATGGAAACAAAACCAGTGTGCTGCTCTTCCTTCTAACTCTTAAAGGCACTAGTGCCATTGGTACAGAAAAACAGGGAGAAATGTTTTTGTTCAGCAGCAGATACCCTGCCTGGCTCAGACTTGAAAAGTCGTTCTTGTTGAGCAGGAAATAGAAAGGATAAAATCAAAACCAAAATAGTTTTATCCATTAATCTAAGTATCTTTGAACCCTGGCAGCTTTAGTTATCTTTGGTCTGTGCCATGACCTCATGCAGATGTGCAGACCTACTTCTCAAGGAACACTTATAGCCTCTTAAACTAAAAGCAGTGCAAGTTTCATTCACAAATCAGGGTCTCAATGCACCATTTGCCAGTTTAATTTCATGCACTTTTACATTATCATCAAACATTAGAAGTTCATGACACCGAGCACAAGCTTAATGTTACTTAGATTTAAAATGATTATGCACACAATTCAGGGAGATTTAAGGAACAAGAAACTCTGACACATACTGCTTTACTAGCTCCAACAGAACAGAGAATGGAGGAGTCTGGTGAGAATTGACAGCCATACACCCAGTTCTGATGGCCTCTCAACACCTTCGTCATATTTCCTAAAAAGAAAGGCATTGCTGTAAGAATTGGTTTAATATCTCAAAATTCAGATTAAAAAGCTTTTCCAAATTAAGCTGTTCCTTTGTAACATTTTGTACCATTTTTCCAAACATCTTGTAGAGTCATTGTACAGAAAATTAAAAATCCTGTGATGCAGCCTCTAAACCCCTCTTCCCTGTTCAGATGGTCACTTCATGCACTTAGCCCAGTGCCCAATTCTACCTTCAGGGTACATACAAAGAATTCCAAGAGAGTGAGTGACTAAGAGAACAACACTCATTTTTTAGGCAATCCTGACCCAACTGAGTTTACAGCAATAAAAGAGGCAAGTACACAGATATTTCTCCCAGGTTTTAGAACAGATAAACTCGGAGGACAAACCATCATCTTTCAGGTCCCATACTCGCAAGGTTTTGTCTCTGGATGCAGACACTAAAATCAGGCTGCCATCGGGGGCAAAGGTTAAATCTCTGACAACTTCTGTGTGGTCCATCAGGTTCAGGAGGAGTTTTCCTGTTACATGAAAACACAATTTAACATGAAGGACTGTACTTTTCTCAGATCAAATCCTTTATGGATACAAATATTAAATACAAAATTACAGCACATAAAGAAATTTTCATTGTAGAAATACTCCCTATGGTTAGCAGCACACAGATCCATGCACTCTCCTGGAAAAGCTAGAAAATCTGTACACTAGAACCTCAGAAGTAAGGCAAGACTGGGCTTTTGACAGACATCCCTGTTCTAAGCTTCAATTTACAAGGTAAGGACAAATTACTCAATAGTCATTAATTTTTTTAAGCTGAAGAGTTCTCTCCAGCCTAGCAGGAACTAGAGAACTGCCAGAAAAACTGAGAGTCACTACATTCAGATTTAGTCTGAGTTGAACAATTATGAACTTTTTAAAAAAAATAGAAGGTCCTCATCACCATAAAACAGCAACTTCATGCTCCGAAAGTTTCCTTTGAAAGTATGGTAAAACTAGGAAGACTTTAGAGTAAACAACCAATGTGTGTATGTACACATTTAACTATTTTGCATCTTCCATCACTTCACATCTCAAAGCATGACCCCCATCTCTTGGTCCTCTGGCAGTTTTTGATTACTTTTGGTTGCAGGAGCTCATGCTGTTTTTCAGACTATTTGATTTGCATTCAAGGTTCAGTTCCCAATGACCAATTCCTTCTCTGTATTAATGATGTTACTACTGTACAAAGTGCGTGTTGGCGTTTTAGTGTGACAAGGAGCGTTTGGAAAATGCTCTCAAGGACACGGTGGGATTGTTTGGGTGCCCTGTGCCTGGCCAGGTGCTGGACTCGATTCTTGTGGGTTCCTTCCAGGCTATCCTGATCCCACGGCCTTCTCTCCCACACCCACCTGTGTAGGCATCCCAGATCTTGATGCGGCCGTTGTTCAAGCCCGTGGCCAGGAGCAGCTGGTCCTGCCCGAACTTGAAGCGGTGCCACTCGATGTTGACGCAGCGGCTCTGCTTCTCCGGCACCGAGGAGCCGAAGGCCAGGCTCCACACGATGTCCCCACAGTCGATGATGTGCTCGCAGGGCTTGTTCTTCTGCCCACTCTCACTGTTCTGCCTTGGAAGCCTTGTGCTGGCAGGGTTTGCACCATTCTTTGTGCCATGCAACAGACTGCAAAACAAACCAAAACGTACATTTTTTAGCAAGATATTAACCTAACCCACTGTGAAAACTAACAGTTTTATAGCATTTATAGAAAAATGAGTCACAAAAATTTCTAAGAGTTTCTGCTAAATGAACCAGAAGTTTCCTGCAATTCCCTTACATGTGTTAAACCATGGGAAAGAGATACTGAGGCCAGGACATGGAAAATGATTAACCACCCCAAACCGGGCTTCAAAAAGGTCAGGGAAATGTACACAGCTACAGAACTGCAGTGGCTGGTTACCAACTTCACTAAAATGCAATCTGCAAGCACCAATAAAATGTGGTTTGGAACTTCACTTGCATTCTAACAAGGATAAGGAACAGGTCTGTCTTTAAGCAAATTCCTAAAAGGTAAAACCAAACAGCTTTGTGATAGGAAATTTAAAGGGCCAGATCTGCCCAGATTTTAACTTCCCTTTTCATTCAAACTTCCTCTTATTTTAGGGCATCTGAATCTATTAATAAATCGCTCCTCCACAGGCTTTGTGAGGTTGCAGTAGTTGATCCTCTTGCTGGCCACAGAGAAAGGGATGAAATAACAGCTGTTACTTAAAGGAATTAGTTTTCCCCCAAAGCGTCAAAGCCTAAAAAACCCCAAAATATGCATTTAAACCTATCTCCTGTTTTTAAACTCTTATGTTTTTCAGGTGCACTAGAAGCCACAGAGGTTTGTCTTACAAGTTATTGAGGCACTGTGCCCAGGGGACCAGCTTCACTATGCGGTGTCCCTGCGACCACGCCAGGTACGAGCCATCGGGAGCGAACGCGACCGTCCAGTTCTCCCGCCCACACTTCTTGTCGAAGGGAGACGTGGGGGCCAAGAGCTCTCCTACCGTGCGGGACCGTGCTGGAGGGAACAAAGGGGAAACGCGTCGGAAAAGAAAGGTTACACGGGAAACCAGGCTGAACCTGGAACCCTTTGTTTCACGCCATTTAAAGCAGCCGAGAACGGGGTCTTATGTCACTGGGTAACCGATCGCAGGGCTGAGCAGAAACCGAGCAGAAACCCGGAGCGCTGCGCGTCCCGCCCGCTCCCGCGGCCGGGGCCGGGAAAGGCTCCCCCATGTGCCGGGATCCCGCCCGAGCCCCGGCGGGCAGCGCCGTGAGAGCCCCCGCGCACCCGCCCGCCCGCCCGCGCCCGGCTCACCGATGAGCTTCTCGTTGACACTCGGGGGAAAGCTGGCCATGGACGGGCGGCCTGCGGAGCGGCGGGGCTGCGGAGCGGGACCGGCGGGCACGGCTGCGGCGAAGATGGCGGCGGGGAGGCGGCGGGGCGGGGCGGGGGCCGGGCCGGGGCTCCGCACAGAGCGGCTCTGCCCGCCCGGCGGCTGCTCGGGCTGTGTCCGCCCCGCCCCTGCCCAGTGAGGGGCCGTGCCGTTGTCCCGCCGCGGTTCCCCGTCTGGCACCCCCGTGCCGGCCCCGGGCACCGTCTCTGCTCCCACAGCGCGGGGGCTGTCGCTGCCCCTCGGCCCTGCAACACCCAGAGGCGTGTCCCCAGAGCGGGTCAGGACGGGCCGTGGTGGCGGAGCAGCCCCGGGACACTGCCTGGGTGGGCGCCCGGCAGGTACAGCCCCATCCCCGTCCGCCCCCATAGACGAGTCACATTGAAATGACACAAGCCAGGGGCTACATCTGCAGTGACCTGGCTCCCCCAAAACGTGAAGGTTCATAGTACAGAAAAGAACCCCCCCGCCTCCATATTGCAATCGAAAGGGGTTTTCTAGCTGCGGTATTGTGGATGTGCTGATGGGGTTGTGTTCAAAGGCTACAGAGCCCTCAAATGGGATAAGAATTGTTCTTATAGTGCCCAAATGCCCGACCGGCAGAAGTGAATGTTCCTGCCACAGCGAGTTAGAGATTGTCTCCACTATCTTTTAAGCCACTCTGTGACATCCTTGATGTCTGTTTGACCATGGGACTACAAGGCAACACACGTAAACCAAAAAATATGCAAACACTTGTATGACTGCATTGTGGAATGTAAGACAGAGACGTGAGCACTTGATTTCATCTACCCTAACCAGGGGCTGGAACAATCTTAGAAGTTTCCTTCTTTTTGATAATTCTTTATAGTTTAGCATCTGCATCCAGCAGGATCTGGTTTATGGCAAAATTTTGAATTTGCTCTTAATGTTGTCCACAAACAACTTGGAGAAAGAGACCCTGAGGCCATCTCGTTCTCTGTGTGATTTGTATTATCATCTCTGTACTCTGCTTTCTCCTTACTTTTCTTTCTTTTGCATATCTAAGTTCTGCCCCCCTTCTAGACCAAGTGACTCTTCCTTGCTCTGTCTGGGCTTCAGAGAAGCACCCAGCAGGATAATTAACTGCAGATAATAACTGTGATTTCATTCCAAAGCAGTGGCCTCACTGGCAGACACACCACAATAGCTGTCAGGATCAGCTATTCAGCAACAGCCAGGAATTACCCCTGGCTGAGCAAGGCCAGGGAAGCTTTTTTAAACTTATGTAGTGATACAATGTCAAAGAAAGGAGCAGGAAGAAATTTTGAATGTTTTTGGTGATCAAAACACTACCGGGGATTAACAATGGTTTGTATAAACTCCCTTACCATGTCTTAGCACTAATTTGACACAGCATAATCCTGTTCCTGCTCTATCCATCCTCTGCTGCCCGCAGAGGGAAGAGCCCTGAGCAGCTCTGAGCACCTAATCCCTCAGGAAGCCCTTGGAACAAGGCAGATTTGTAGCCAGTGAATATTGTGAAATGCTGCTTGGAGTTGCTCCCGAGTTGTGAACGTTTGAGCCAGGCCAGCCCCTGCCTGAGCTGACTCACGTAGGTTTCTCCCAAGGGTCTGAGCCTCCCACAGAGCCAGCACAAGGCTGGGCTCTGTTTGCTGACCTTGGGGCTGTTACAGTCAGGGAACGGAGAGCTTTGTGTTACCCAGCTTTGTAGGGGTGTTACCACCTTGCTGCCTGTCTCACTTTTTTTTTTTTTTTTAAGAAAAAAAGTATTTTGCAATTTATTATTTCTTCATATCTCTGTATTTCTGTAAGTACTGCTCCAAGTGGGTGTTTCTTCCTCAGTGTGAGTTCTGCTCATTAGTGTAGGAGATTTGAGGCCAGAAGATACGATTAGGCCATTTAGTCTGGTCTTTGTACAACAGAGGAATAGAACTTAATCCAATTTCACACACTTTCAAGAAGTGTAAAGTACACAGAAAAGTACTAGAAAAGCCCATGGGGCTTTTTAAGGCCCACAAGTTTTGTTCCTCCTCCTCACAGTTGTCATTCTATGAAGCACTCTTGACAAATTATGAACATTTAGGGCCAGTCACACTAAGTCCAAGGTAGGTGATCTGTGCAATAGTACCTGCATCTCAGAGGTCTGGCTGTCATTAAAAATTATGCTATTTTTAGTCTACACTGTTAATAATTCACAAGCTCCTGTTTGTTTTGAGAACCTTATTGGGATGGAGAAAGTTCAGCCTGAGTTTGTGGAGGCAAAAGAGAAGGTGAAAAGAAAAAAAAGAATGAAAGAAAGAAAGAGAGCGGGGAAAAGGCTGAGAGGAAAAGGAATTGCAGTGAGGAGAATGATGAGCCACAGAGAAATTAGGAAGGTGCTGTCAGAAGTTGGAATTCAATGATCCTTGTGGGTCCATTCCAGCTTAGGATATTCTGTTATTCTATGATCGTGAGGAGGTCCAAGTGACATCCCCCCTCACCCTCCAGGCTTAAGGGTTAGAAAACCTTCACATACAAAGAAAGCAACACCCCAGCCCGGCAAGGAACTGTCAAAGCAAATGAGGCCTGGAGTACCAGGCTTTGCCATTTCCAAGGCTGTAAATATGCTCTCAAGACTCTAAGCAGTCTCCTGCCCCCCTTGCTGCAGTTACTCCTTGCCGTGAGGTGCTGCTGGCACTGGCACCGCTTTGGCTGTTGCTTCGTTTCACATACGTGTTGTTATTTGCTGGGTGACTCTGAGCAGTATTGGCACTGTGCAGCTGCTGAGTGTGGGGCGTGTGGCCCTGGAGAGTTTACAGTCTCCATAGACATGACAAACAGTTCTTGGAAGGAGGAACAGGGGGATGAGGCCACTTTCCCAGGGTCATCATGGAGCAGCCAGGACCATAACTCTCTGGTTTTCCACCTCATGCATCAGACAAAGTTCCCTTCATTACTGGAATTCTGGGCTGTCATTTCTCCCCTTTTCCCTGTTGCTCTGTAACTTATTCACCATTGCTTCTTGTGAAAATTTTTAGATGGTTGTAAACTGATGTACCTCTGGTACCTAAGGGGTTAATCTGTAAAGGTCTGCTAAATGAGTGTGCTGTAGAAAAGCTGCACAGATGGAATATCAGAGAGAGACTGCGGGAATTTTTTCTCTGCATTCTTTTGGTCTCGTTGGGATTTTCTAATTTTTGGAGCATGTCTTTGGGTATAATAAATAGAGCAGATGGCTCAGTGTGTGGGGGGAATTCAGTGCTTCCATGATGAGTAGCTGCACTAGAATAAGGGAGACAGAGGTTTGGGGTTATTCCTGTTAGGTTCAAACCATTCCTTCTCTGTAAGCCAGCCATGGATGCCTTGTAAGGGAGCTGCTTTCAGAAACATCTGTGCTAAATTTACTGCTGAGGGTACAAGAGGTCTTATCTCAGATGGCTGAAGGTCACACTGAGAGCCTTGAGCTGTCCTAAACAAGGGCAGTAGAGAAGGTTCCCTGTGTTACAGAGGAAACAAATCAGTCTCCCTTGAGCTCACTATACCCACACCCTAATGTGTGCCAGCATAACCTCCAATATCCACACAGCTATTTCACTTCTTCTTTAAAAAAATCTTTTCTAAAACATACTGGTTTTGTGTGTTCCTCTTCAGCCTGTGTTTCCTCTGAGCTCAGCTGCCAAGGAAGGTGTCCAGGCCCCGTGCCAGAGCAGCACGATGCCGGGCAGGCGCAGACATCGGCTGTGCTGTTCCCTGGGATGTGAAGTGACTTTCTTTTCCGCTGTGCAGTGAAAACTGTTACTGAGCTGTTTTGTGTTCCTTTGACTTCAATTCCCTCCCTCTGCTCTGTAACTACATCTGAGTATTTACAGTGGTGCAGAACCCCAAGTCTAACCAGGGTTCAAATTGTTCTAATGGATTGTGCAAACAGAGGGAAAATCAATGGCATGAAGGGTGTCATTGTAATTGTCAATAAATCATCTAGATATTCAATTTATTGAAAAGCAAGTGGAGCTTAATAGGGAAATGGGATAGACTCCTTATATTCTGTAGAGCAGAGCAGTAAAATGATCAGAAAAAGTCAACTTGTTGGGGAATTACAGGGCTATGTGTGACAGCTTCTGCCTGGAGACAGCCGAGCCTGCATTCCTGCTGCAAGGAGTTGGGAAAGAGGAGGTTGGTTGTAGATAAAGAGTGTTTGCTCACAGATCAGAGATGGGCCTGAGCTGGTGTGGAACTGAGCTTGAAAATATTTGGGTGGCTTGTATCCAGGCCTGGTGCTGCAGGAAACATGTGCAGAGTGCTACAGAGAAGGTGAAGAATCTGACAAATGGAGCTTCTTTGAAGGTGGAGGTTGGACAACAAAATTTCTTAAGATCCATCCTAGCCCCGTTTTTGTTGAGTTGGAAAAATGTTGGAAATAGGTGTAAGAGTGAGAGGAGAACTCAGGAATTCACTGTCTGTGTTACACTGAGAATGTGCAGCAGTGTTTGCCCAGTCTATGCAGAGTAGGGCTGGTGTAAAGCAGCTTCAGTGGCACAGATCCTGCTGTGCTGTTTGACTGCCCCACACCACAGGCTTTGTTTCTTTATATCTGTTCCTAAACAGCCCTGGGTACAGAGGCACCAGAGCTGTGCCTGCTTCACCTTTCTCTCCACCACAGCATCATGTCTGGCTCTGATCAGCTGGCCGGGGTCACTCCAGTGAGTCTGAGAGCTCTTAAGGGAAGGCCCTGCCCTCTGCATTAACGTAATTGCAGGTTATTTGTGAGATTCCTTCCATGGCTTACTTCCTGAAGGTCTGGCACAGAAATCCGGTTTTGTAATTTGAGCCCTAATGAGTGACTGGATGTAATTACCGGCTCCATTATTCCAGAAGCCTCTGTAGCATGGAAAGTAAAAGCTCAGTGTTGCCATTAGCCCTGAAAATACACCAGTTGGTACCTAATAACTCCCTTGCGCAAGCACTGTGCGGGCACTGTGTACACAGGTAGAACTTCAAGTTCACTAGAGCCTGCTCTGTACTGTTTATAAATGTTTCCCGAAAAAGACTGAGGAGCTCTCCAGTTTTACCCTCATTGCAGCTCTCCTGAAGGCACAGATTGTATAAAAAATGCGTAACAAATAAGCCTTGACAATGGCAGTTCCCTACTAAAGCAATGCTGGATTTGGGGGGAGCATAACTGACTTTTTTGCCAGATGTTATAAACAGGGGGGAATGAGCTGGACATGCTCAGACCTACAGACACATGGATTGGCTGCAGGACAAAGGGTCTCACAGCAGCCACACGCTGGGAATGGCTCTGGGAATGCTCTAGTCACTGGAGCCTGCACAGAAAAGGCTGCTAGGACAATAAAGACAAAGGACAGCGAGTGTATTCCTGCAAGACCTGGAGTGTAAGCCAATATGCAGACGTGAACATGGAGTACCCACCCTAATTCAGGACCCCTTGGGACATTGAAGGCGTGTACCGTGGAATTTGGGCTATAAATCCTGCTGTTCGCTCAGCAGTTTGTGCCAGAGGTGCTGTGGCAGAGTCAGTGCTGGGTGTGACGCCCTGGCATGAGCACGGCTGTGCCTTGTCAGGCCCTGGCACAGCATCACCCAAATGTAAGCATCCCATTTGCAGTGCCACTGGAAGGCTGACAGCAGGTTTGTGGGGATGCACAAGGCAGTGTGTTGCCAAGAGATGTGCAATATAGAGGTAGATCTCAATGATAGTGTAACTTCTAGTGGTAGTAGTAGTAGTGAATAAAAAATGCTAAACTCCCTGTGTTTTGGAATGTCCAAATTAGAAGCTACTTCTTAGTGTTTATCCTCACTTATGCTGTGAGGTTACATCCTGCTAGAGACAATTCAGCTGCTCTCTGAGGGTCTGATGAAGGGACAGTTTCCCAGCAGGACAGGTCCTGATCTGTGAAAGACCCCGGACTGGGGCTGTGTTAGTACCTGGCTGTGTGCCCAAAATCAGGCACAGCACCATTTCCTGCTGCTGCTGCTCACCCTTCACACTTCTGCCTGTTCCTCTTTAGGTTGCAGAGTAGAGGTTGCTTTTTCATCTGTGCTTGTACAGCACTAATACAGAGAATCTGTGTTGCAGTGGGAGCCCTTACAAGTGCCGGCAATGCAAACAGCACATCGTGTAGTAAAGGCTGAGTTACACAACTTGGGTGGAAGGTGATAAAGCTGCCACGTGGAGGCCAGGCAGACTTACTCACACTGAATCTACATCTGCAGCTTCTAATCTTTAATTGAATCCCTTCCATGCTCCTGGGTTAAAGCCTTCCAGCTCCCACATGGCTCAAATAAGGCCCTTTTTTGGGTTGCCTTGCCATGACCGTGTCTAGAAAGGGTATAATAATTTTTTATTTAAATTGAGATCTGTGTATGGAATTGACCACTTCAGTCCTGCCAGTCTAACACAAGAAAATGTTTTAACTGCAATTTCATTACAGGATGAAGCTGCAGGAATCTCATCTGCTTTACAGCTGTAACCTTTTTCTTTATTACTGAGCCTGGAAGCGTTGCCCTCTTGCCTTATTTCTGTTGGAGCTGGCTTTTCCTGTCATACTGCATACTCTGAGGAAGCTTGGCATTTTTCCCTGCCCTCTGCAGCTCTGGAATGCTTTTGCTGTTTCTCAATCCCTGTTAGGACTGTGAGTAAGGCAGAGGTGTTGTCTTTGTTGTGCTGCTGTTTTTAAGTCACATGATGATATTTAGGAAATCTGTGGACCTGCAGCACTGCACAATTACACCCGCAGTAAAAAAGGAGTCCAAAAATGCAAAGCAGGTTAGTGAGTACCCAGGTCCTTAAAGGGTCAGGCTCAAGTTTAGGGCCAGGAGCGCTACTAGTGGCCAGCAGTTTAACTCTCCAACATTGTCATTGTTCATGTGGCCAGATAATTTAAAAAATATATAAACTGGAAAGGCTGGATCTATGTTTGGATACCAGCTGAGAGTTCACTGGGAAAATGCAAATGTGACCATGATGAGAGAGGGTCATGGCTCCAGGGTCCTTCACAGTGCTGGGGATGCTGCTGTTTAAGGGTTAAGAGTAATGAGAGCCTGCTGTTCTCAGACACAGAAAACAGCCCTCACCATGCCCAGCACACCCTGCCTGCTGCCCAGTGTGGCTTTGTACAAAAGGAAAGCTGGTGAAGGTGATGCTTCCTAGAGTTTGTGTCAGACTTTGCTATGAGGTTAATTGTTGCTCTAGACTGAGGTCCTGACATTGGTGCCAGTCTGGTCACAGTTCACTGTCCATAAAAACCCTGAGCAGTGCTAGGTCCAACAATGCTGCACAGGCAGGCCCAGAAATAGAGCCCCTGGTTGGTGAGCAGGTGTCTGTCCATTCAGCAAGTACCCATTTGTCCATCTGTCTGTCTGTCTGCCACCCAGGCCAAGGATGGCACTCAAGTCTAATTAATTTGAATGGCATTAAAATTTACCTTCCTCTGTTTCTCCTCATGGAACTTCCGACAGTAGTGCTGTTACTTTCCTGTCCCAGGTAAGCTTCATCCCCAGCTTCCAGCTCCATCTAACAGCAGCTCAAAGACACCCCAACTGAAGGCTCCATGCTGCTCAGCATTATTTGGAGCCCAGCAACCCAGCATGTGTTTTATCCACAGGACACAGCCAGGTACCATCCATTCAAACTGCTGGATGTCTACTGCAATTGAGCTTTTTGAAAACTTTATTTTAGAAAAGCTTGTGTGGGCTGAGGCAGCAGTTGCAGTTAAATAGGGCAGCATAAGCTAATGGCATGAGTCATGGGGAGGAAACAGTAGCAGTTGGGGAAAACTCTTTAGTAACAAAGAGTCTTTATATTCATAAATTCATACAGGCTGACACAAGGCTTACAGAGAGGTTGTTTAAGAAGCAGAAAGCTCAGTTCTGTTCTTGACATCCTCCCAGTTCTTAAAGAGTCACATTTCCATCAGACACTTCCCTTTCCCTCCTCAGTCCCTCTTCTACACCTGAGTTCTTAGGAAGACAGAGGCACAAAAAAAGGCGAACTCTGGTGCCCAGGCTGGTCCAGAGGCATTTCTGCCCTCTGTATAGCAATCAAGCTCAAGGCAAGAGGTGTGATGGGTTTGACAGTCCAGATGCACCACCTGAGAATGTTGCAGGTCTGTGCTAATGATTGACACAATACCTGTTGCAGTAAATGCTGTTTCTGCCCCAGCCATTTGGTCAGTGCTGAACTAGCAGGGTGAAGGATGAATGCTGTGGTGTCTGCAGGGCTTAGGCCTTGGACACTGCAACGAAAGACATACTTGATAGTTGTGCTGATGGTACTGAACCCAAATCCTGGCTCTGAGACTATGTGGTTGTAATCCAAAATCAGCTGATCTAACTGAGAAATAATTCCACTGAAGCTAATGGGAATTGCACAGGGTTTTACATAGAGAAAAAAGTGTCAGTGCTGGTCCTGTGTTGTGCAAGTCACAACTGGTTTTTATTCCACAGGTCACCTGATGATGGGCATTCACTGGGACTTGTTGGGTGGGTCTGTTTGGGCGTGAGTAGCCTTTGGGAGCTGATCACGAGGCACTGGGGATAAGCACTCAAACAAGTATAATGTGATTTTATGGAGAATCCTGCATTGCTTGCAGTGGAAACACTGCAGGATGCAGGGGAGATGGGGACTAAGAGAAAGGTGAAAGCTCTTCATGCTGACCCTTTGTGTGATAAACTCACAAGGAAACAGAATGTCATGGAGAGGAAGTGATAACCTCAAATTATCCTTTGGGGCAATGTTCTAATCTAGGCTGAGCTGATTAGTCATCCAGAACAATTAAAATACTGCTTTATAATATTTAAGTAACTTAACCTCTGCAATGACTGTAGTATGGTGGAGAAGGCATTGCTCACTGGGGAAGGAAAAAGTAGATCTACAAAATTACGTCATTCCTCTGAAGTCTGTAGAACATAAACACATACACTGGGAGCGATTGTGATCAAACAAACTTCATCTGGGACTTGACAAAGAGCTTGTTTATAGCTCCAAGGCAAACGGGCAGACACTGTGTCCCATTCCAGTGCATGGCATTAGCCTCCGTTTCTGAAAATATTCTGTTCCATTAAGTGCAATTAGAATATCTGAGCTCTTATGAGGCCTTGATAATGGACTATTTCTTTTATCAGATCAAATATCAGGGATTAAACTCCTGCTGTTTTGCATCCAAATGAGATTTCTACTGAAACAGAACTATTTGCATTTAGAATTGATTGTGTGAAACAATGTGCTACAATTTGAATGATCCTCTGATGATTTGACTTTCTGGGATAGAAGTTCCAATTTGAGTATTTTGTATAGAATCTGTAATTTCTCTGAGGTATAATCCATCATTCTGTGATTACCATTAATCTAGTCAGATCATTTGCTTGCTCTGTTCTTGTTCAACAGCTCCTGTTGTGGTCAGGTAGGAATTGGGAAGCAGAGAACATAAAAGAGAATCTGTGACTTACTGTTTAAGAAAAAGTTTCTTCCCGTTTGAAATGTACTCAGCACGTGCCAGGTAAGTCAGTAAGACATGACACAGAAAGAACACAAAGCCACCACTCATTTATGGAACAAAAAGAAATAGGGGCTGTTTTCTCTAGTTGGTTCAAACATGAGGGATTTTAGCAGCCTCTAATGCCCTCTGATGGACAAATCCATGGAGTGATGTCCTCGGAGCCAGTGCAGAAGGGGGGAAACACTCAAAATTCTCAGTGCAGAAAGAGCTGCAGCACTTCAGGGAGGCCCCACAGCTTCCCTTGGGAACCCGCCCACTCCCAGATTAAATTTTAGGGGTTTGTAGTTTAGAAGTATTGTCACCTCTTACCAAAACTTGACAGATCTTTTCCTTCCTCCCTTCCTTCCTCATTTATTTAAGTTTGTTTGTTTAGCTTCTCTTAAGAACAGGAGGAAAATATTTTTGACCCTGATTTCAGTTCCTCCAGAGTGACACCCCATCCATCAGGAATCAGGGTCAAACCTGTGCCTTACAGAGGAATGCCTCCAGAAGGGATGGGAGGTTTCTGGACCAAGGCTGATTAATGTAAAATTAATCAAGAAGAAATTTAAAAGTATCACTCAGCATATTTGAGTCACTTCTGGAGTGTTTGACAAATGATGGTGAAAACGAGAAAGTGGGATGGGAAGAATGGAGAGAAGAAATCGAGGAATGAAACAGAGGCTTTGGGAGTAGGAGGAAAAAGAAAGATAGGTTAATAAATAAATAATGTGAGTTGAAAACACAAAGTTGAGAAAAGCATAAGATAAAGATGTGGGAGGGGATAAATCCATATTCTCTGTCAAGAAGCCAAGAGAAGTGTCACCTCCGAGATCCTCCTGGGTACATTGTAGGTGATGTTCAGAAAAGAACATGAATCTGAAAGGGTAAAATGCATCAGAAAAGAAGGAAATGCTTAAGGACTTCTACCTTTGAAGGGGACTTTATTGGAGGTGTTAACTGAAACTGTCCATGACAGAGGACCAGCTCCTTCACTCTGGAGCAAAGGACAAAGCGTGAGCTGAGAATTCCTGTGGGTTTTCCTGCAGACCTGGCCAGGTCCTTTGCTCTGTGTGCCTCGACCTTTTCATCTGCTTCCTCCTTGTCTTATTTGGGCAAAAAGCAGAAGCACCAGAATACCTTCAAGGAAGTGATTCAAGGGGCATTTTGGGCTTGACTAGAAACATCAGTGCATGGAAATTTTATGTGGGGGAGTCTTCCAACATACATAGATTTCCAGCTCACACTTCTATGGCTTGGCTGTTCAGGCGCTAAACCTCTGCTGAGAGGGAGCAGAGACATGGCAGGGACTTCCCTCTGCCTTGTGACTCCTACCACTAGTGCCACTTTGACAGCCACAATGGGAAATTTTTATCCAGGAAAAGCCATTAGCATTCACACCAAAGCCTGACAACACTTTGGAGGCCTTAGGCTGTAATTTCTTATTTCAGTTTATGTAGAAGCTTGAGGAAGTGCCTAAGAAGCTCTTGCTAAAAAGTGTCTTTAAAAAATCCACCAAAATATCCAAGAAGCATGAGATTTTCAGGAGCTGCTAAAGAAGTGGTGCCACAGTTCAGAGTTATCTGGAGCCAGGGAACTTGGGAAGGTTTGTGTTCCACCAATACCTAACTGGGTATTACAGACTGTCCCATCTTTGTCTGTGGGAGGGCAGAATCAGGAGGGTTTCATGTACCCAGAGGCAGGGTCTGGCACAAAAATTAGTAGTAGAAACACTGTGGGGTTTTTAGGACAGCAAATCACTCCTGGAACATTGGGTCTCTGGTCCAAATACTGGCTGGAATTTTCCAAAGAGTTTGGGGAAACTCGATGAGAGTTTCCAACAGCACCATTCAACCCCTGAAGTTTCCCCCCATCTAAAATCTGGGAGTACCTACAGCAAGTCATGTTTGCTTTTAGGGAACAGATTTGCTTTGGGAAAAACACTACCAGAAACAGGAAGAAGCAGTGCTTGTTTTGTTTAGTAAATTTTGAAGGGAAGAAATAGCCTGTCCTTTTCTACCTCAGTCAGGAGTTCCCAGGATGCTTCTCTCTGATCTAATCTTATCACCCTGATTTCTTTTCTGGTGTTTTGGGGCATGCTTTTCATAACCATATCAGTCAGCTAAAGCCCTTTCCTGCCCCTGCATGAATTATTATTGTTTAGATTTTGGCAGAACATAGAGATCCCTATGAAGATTGTGGTTGAATTGCCTCCATGGAGATTATTCCTGTTTGATTTCTGTGGGATATGGATGGGTCAAATATATAAACAGTTGATAGAGAAGATGTGACAAATTCACGGTGGAAGGGCCCAGTGGGGGTGGTTCTGCCTCCAGCAGGGAGACCCAGCCCTCAGGTTTAATAATAATACACAATCCTGGGTAAGATCCTGAACCCGTTGGGTGTTTTGTGTTTGTGTGTTTTGTGTTTGTGTTTTGTGTTCCTCGCTGCCTTTGCCCTCCTGTGACAAAGCCTTTGCCTTGACTCTTGGATCCTGGGGACAGATCTGGTGTTGGCCCTGCCCCAGGTGCCTTCACAGGAAAACCTGCAGGAGCTGCAGGTCTTGGGGAACAGAGCCCTGGGCTCATCCTGTGTTCCAGAGTCTGAGGGAACCATTTATCTGCTCAGGGGGATTGTCGGGGAGTGTTAACAACTGCTCATGAACGGTGTGGTGATGCCAATGTTTGGCAGAGCCTTTCCCTGTGCCAGACACACAGACACGGGCAGGGAACGTTCCCAGGAGCAGCTTCACCCACAGCCAACCCCAGGGGAGATTCCCATAAGGAACCAAATACCTATAAAGACCATGCAGGTCTGGTTTGGATACAAGTCTATAACCAGCACAGACAAGCCTTTTCTACAACACGAGGCAACGCGTAGCTTTAAACCCCTTTTTGAAGCATATTAGCGCTGGCCATTACACTGCCCTTGAAGGCAGAGGGATCGATAGCTGCACACCACAGCAAATGGATGATGCAGAACCCAGAGCACTTAGCCAGGGCTGGCCTCACATCTGTGTCCGTCAGGATGCTCCGCATTTCCTGACAGACAGAAGAACCACAAGTTATGCAGGCAGAGAGACGACTATTTATTCTTCAGCCAGATAATTGGTTTTTTTTGGTTTTTTTTTTTTTGTAAATAAAATATTTGCAATTGATTTTCATCTTTTTATAAAACATCTGCACTTGCTGTGACCCGAGTTCCGGGATGTTCTTCCTGTAAATCCAAATTACAGAAATTTCATTGCTTGTTATTTGCAGGGCAAGTTAACTCAGAATATATTTGATACGGCTATTGCTGGTAATAATTTATATGTGCTACAGTACCAGTAAGAGTCCCCCAGTCACATCGAGGGGTCAGCTGAGTTGGGGAACAGAAAGTCCATTTTGTTCTTTGTTCTTCACCGCGGATTTGGCAATTTTAAATCCGGAGCCCTCACCTTGAGCTGCATCTTTATTTATATCATCAGAATGACCGTAGCAGGAAAGAACACTATTTTGCGCTTCTGCCTACCCAGAAGGAAAACAGATTAACATTCCCAAGAAAGAAACTGGAAGTGGATGTTTATTTGCGTGTTATCCTTATCTCCTACTTTTCTGAGTCACCGAGCAAACAGCTGGCTGGGAATGGTGTGCCCAGGCTGGGGACAAGGTCTGTGCCACACGCAGTTTGTACTCACTGCCACAGCTCTGCGGGGAAGCCTCGGCACGGAGAGCGGCCGCTGCGCTGAAACACGATCGCTCATACCAATAGCCTTGTTTTCATATTTAAAGGGTAAAGCACCGCTGCAGGGCGCAGCCCGCCTCACACCCCCTGGGTCCCCATCCCCGGTCCCCTCGGGGCGCTTTCCCTCCCTCGCTCCCCTCACAGACCCCGCCCCTCCCCCCGGCGCAGGCGCGGGGCCCGCGCTGCCGCGGGCGGGGGCAGGCGCGCAGGCGCGGTGCGTGCCTCGGTGTGCCCCGCGGGCGCGGCGGCGGCGGCGGCGGCGGCGGGGGCGGGGGCGGGGGCGGCGCGCGCTCCCGCTTCCGGTGAGGTGTCATGGCGGGCCCCGCGCGCTGAGGGCCCGACACCGGCACCGGCACCGGGCGGGCGGCCGCGGGACATGGCGGCGCACAAGCCCGTGGAGTGGGTGCAGGCCGTGGTGAACCGCTTCGACGAGCAGGTAGCGGGGGCGGCGGCGGC
>JAWWEU010000050.1:911220-1013744 GCA_035583155.1 Acropternis orthonyx
GGGGGGGGGGGGGGGGGGGGGGGGGGGGGGGGGGGGGGGGGGGGAGAGGAGGCCCCGCTCCCGCGGGCGGGGGCGGCCGGGGCAGCGCCGGTCCTGCCGCCCCTCCGGCCGCGCCCTTTGTGCCGGGCGGGGCCGGCGCTGCCCCTCACCGGGCCGGGGGTCCCGCTCCTGCCCGGCCCCGGGTGCGGGAGCGGCCCGGCTCCCCTCGCTGCCGCTCCCCCCCCGCCTCTCCCGGAGCGCCTTCGCTGCCCACAGACAGCCCTGTGACATTTACGTCGCGTGGCCCCTCAGGACGGGGATGGAGCCTCGGGAACCAGGTTAAGGAGGGCTGGGGAAGCCGCTGCGGCGGCTCTGCCGGTCCCCCACAGCACAAGGGCCGGGTCCGTGTGGGATCCCAGCCCCATCCCGGGCAGCGGGGGCTTCTAGCCAGTGCCGTCACAGCGGTGGATATTTAATTCTATTTGCAAAAGCCCGTTCTTGTAGTTCCCGGAAAGATTTTTCTGAATGGAGGGAAGAGGGATTTGTTGGCCTTAGACTTGATGTTTCTCTGATCCACCAGCAGGAACTGCTTACTGGGATTAGGGGGGTGACTCGGTGGGGCTAAGCTCGGTGCTTGCCCTCGGCATTCCCACTCCCAAGGTGCTTTCCCGGCGTGTGGGAGCTCCGTTAAGGCTGAACGGTCAGTTTCTATGTTGTCTGTCTGGTTTTTGCCACAGTGTGAGTGCAGCCTTTGTGTCACAGGAGGCCCGGCTCCGCGAGACCCTGCTCGGCGTAAATCCATGGGAAATAGGGAGCTGCTGCTCCAGACTGAATCTTGGTCCTCTTCTGCCTCGCTCCCTCAGTGCTGCTGGGCTTTAGCACCCTGCAGAAACACGTGGCCTGGTGCAAGAAAAGCAAGCTGCTCTTAATGAAGTTTATTTTAAAAAGGAAAATATCAAACTTTGTCTTTTGGCATTAAAATGAGGCAGATTTTTCTAATATATTGTGGGAATATTTGCAGTTACCTTAGTCCTCCCCTTATCTTGAGTCATAGATCATTTTTTCCGTAAGCTTAAAAAACATGGGACTGATTATGCTCCTAATAATGCAAGAAACTGTTTCTTTGTGTACTGGTGTTAAAAGGCCCTGGGCTTTCTCCTCTGCTTTGTTATGTATGTTGTGGAATTGGGCTTGCCAACATCTGTTAGGAGTTACAGGCTTCTTAAAACAGAATTATTTTTCTTTTATGGGATGACTCCAGATAGGTGTAGGGGAGGAATCTCCTCTTCATGGGAAGAAAGCTGTTCTCATTTTTGAGATGCTGAAATACTGGGTTTGCAGTGACAGACAATACACATCAAATACATTACAGACAGTAATAGTCATGGTGTCATATTAAAATACATTGAATATCTGCACAATATTTCAGTGATGATAATGCAGGTTTGGGGGTTTGCATCCTGTGTCTGCCCTAAATGCAGGACAGCTTGATTCAGCACCAAGGGAGCCACTGCCTGTCCTGTCATCAGTGTGTTTGAGTGAGGAGGGGGAGAAGGGCAGCTCCTGTCACTTGTGGGTTGTTTTGGTTTGGTTTTTCTGCGCAGGATTTACCAGGGTTTCTTCCTCCCTTTGCAAAGAAGGAAAACGTAACCATCTCTCCCCAAAATTTATAGATGTAGACAGGCTTTTCATTCATTTGCTGAGTGCTTGAATTAATTTCAGGAAAGACGAAACGCCAAGCTGAGAGGATGCTAATCTGTATTGAAAACAAGGGAAATCAGTGCTAGCCAGTCTGCTCTGGTCTGCTCTTGTTTATTGTTATGAATGCTGCTTTAACCAAAATCTGCTTTTGTGTGTACAGTTCTGTGGGCCCAAAATGCCTGGCAAGCAGAGTTTTGTGAATGAACCAATGCCTGGCTCACAGATCTCCGGGGTTCCTGCCAGTGTTGCCCTCGCTCAGCACTGAGCCCACACCTGCTGCAGGGCTGCCCTGGGGCTGCTCAAGGTGCCGCTGGTGCAGAAGAAGCTGTTGCTGGTGCCTGTGAGGCCAGACCACACTGATAATAGAACACAAGGAAAGCTTTGGACAGAGTCTAGTTATTGTATTTTTCAAAACTTGGGGTGATCAGGAGAGAATTAGGCTGCAGTAGCACAAAGAGCCTGGAAATCAGTAAATTTCCCTGTGATTTCAGACATGGTCAGGTCTTTGTAAAATAAAATTATCTCTTTTTTCCTATGGAAATGTTCTCTTCCAGTTGTATGTGCTGTATTTTTATCTACTTTGTGTTACAAGCTGGAATCACAGGAAGGCTGATACAGCAGTGAAATAGTTGTGAGCACAGCTGGGGGAGCCTGACTGCTCAAACTATTTACATCTAGACTGCTTTAAAACCATCAGATATAATGAAAGGTATTACTCCTCTATGAACTTGTGGCAACTTAAGTGATGAAGGTGGTGGAGTCCCCATCCCTGCAGGTGTTCCAGGAATGACTGGACGTGGCACTCAGTGCTCTGGCCTGCTTGACAAGGTGGTGATCGGTCAAAGGTTGGACTCGATGATCTCAGAGGTCTTTTCCAGCCTAAATGATTCTGTGATTCTGTTATGCTTTAAAGAAAGAAGCCCTTTATTCTGTGGGTTATGGTTTAGGCTCCCCGTTTGTAGTTCATGAGGCATGATGGCTTTCCGTTAAAAAAGGTTTCATAAAAGCTTGAAGTCAGGAGGAATGTTCCATTCTTTTTTTAATTGAGAAGCATTAAATGAAAGCAAATATTCCCTCCTCCTATTGACTTTTCTCTGCAGCATTTGAAATCTGTGCAGAATCAGAGCCCTACAAAAGCAGTGGCTGCAGGTACCAGCACTGTGATTTCCTCGTGACTCGTTAGGAAATCGCCGGTAGTGACGGGGTATATTGTGAGGTATGTCCCATGCTGTGCTGGCTGTGCTCCCCAGGGATGTACCTGTGCTGGGAGGTGAGGCTTGGCTGGCCACAAGGTGCAGCCTTTTCCCACAGCTGCTGTGTGTGGGGCAGATTCCCACAGGAGCTGCGGGCTGACCCAGGCTGGAGCACTGCTCTGGAGCACAGGGTGTGCTGTTCCATCTTCCACTCTGCATAGACCAGGAGCAGCTTTGATCTGATTGTTCTCAAACTGTGTGTAGTGTAATTCAGAAGTGCTGCTCTGCACACAGCTGGTGCCCAAAGAGCAGAGAAAGGAAGGGCCCAATGCAACACGTGTTACCTGAGTGCAGGAATGAGCTGCTGAAAGGCATCCAGGTGATTCAATGGCCCTTCCTCAGTTATCTCGGAGTTTGTGTTGACAGGATGGGTAAATACACGTTTGGTCACAGTACCAGTTTCTAATTAACCTTCTGAAAAGGTTTTATTTTTAGAGCAACCTATATAAAAACTTTTCAGAGTTCCATGTTCTTGGGAAGGCTGACCTGTGAGGTTCTTCTCCTGGGTAATGCCTCTTTAGCAGGTGTGTTTGTAGAGGGGAGGAAGATGCCTGTTGATTTTTGAGGAATTTGTGTCTGGTTCTGACAGTGCTGATGCTGAGGGAGTAGTGCTGTGGGGATTGTGTCACCAGTACATGTTTGTGTTACAGCCTGATGAAGAAGTTCCAAGAAATTGTTTAGGATGAACCTAAGTGGATTTCAGGGCTGCTAAGGACAGGACTAGGGATTTTTTTGCTGGGCGTTACATTTGTTGCTTTCTCCAAGGCTCAGATGCATTTGAACACCTCAACCTGCTTAGTGAAAATGAGAAGAGAATTTCCTTCCCTGATGTGAATCCCCTGGGATGTGTCTCCCGCCTTCCTCTCTCTGAAGGGGATTTTCATGAGGTTGGGGTAGTGAGTACAGTAAGAGCGCTCTGCATGCTGCCACCACTGGGAGGTTGGATCTTGGATGTGCTCAATGGCAGGATACCTGTGCTGGGTTTGGCAGGACAGGGATTCCAGCGGTCATTCTGGATCCTGTGGCACACAGGGGTTATCTGTCAGGTTCTGAATTCTCAATGTTCTTGCAAAGTTGTGTCTTGTGCAAAAAAAGTTGAGGTAGTGGCTTTGAAGTGATAAAACACACTTGCTCCATAACTTTTGAAAATAAAAACATTAAATACAGATTTTTTACTAAATAGAGTTGGACCAAGGGTTGGACTCTATGATCTTGGAGGTTTTTTCCAACCCAACTGATTAAAAAAAAAAAAAGAGATGATTTACCTTTGTGCTTATTCATTACAAGTGATAAAGCAAAATCCATGGCTCAGTGCAGCCCTTCCTAAGAGCCTGAGTGCACATCTGACAGACACTCAGGCCCGTTAGTGGTGGTAGTCTCAAACTAATGTCCCTGGGCATTTAACAAGAGGTTGGACCTTCCTGCATCAGACTAGAGGATACCTGAAACAGGTGCTAATCACAGACATGAAACTCACCCATTTTTCTTAAAAATTATCATCTATAACCAAGGAAGGATTCCTTAATGGAACCGTTTTGGATGAAAGTACAGCAGTCTCTAAACCAAGGCCACTTCCAGTGGTTTGACAGGCATGCCATCAGGTACCACAGTGTTTGCCACTTTTCAACAGCTTGGCATTTCTCTAGTAGCGCTTACTGAAGTCTTTCAAAGCCAGACTTATAATTTGACTGTAAAGGTCTTGTTGAGAGTGCCTAGTAAATATCTTTGTTCTTTTTTTCCCCCTCTCAAAGATTTAAACTTTAATAGCTGGAAAGGTTCCCGATTTCATCTATTTTGTGTTTGTCCACTGCATGACGTAATGCCAGTTTTAAACCAAAATGCTGTTGTCCCCTGTCCTCTGTGGCTTGTTCGACACCGTAAGGAGACATCAGGCTGGATCAGTGAGGGGAAGGGTGTGTGGAGCCCACCTCAGTGTGGGTTGTACCTGCCCCAGGACACTCACAGTGTTTTTGGCCGTTGCTTCCTATTTCAGTGTGAAAAGAACTGAGTTGAAGTAGTGACTGTTCCTTTGCTAAACTGGATTGAGCTCAGAACGGGATGTGTGTTCAGAGTTTGAAGCTCCAGTTACATTTAAGCTTTGTGCTTTAATTTCTGTTTCTAATTCAGATAGCTCTACAGGAAACTATTCGTTGGTATTTCTTTTTTTTTTTTTTCCCCAAAATAAAATCAAAGGCAATGAAAGTGAAATGTCAACTTTTTGTTTTCCAGTGTTTAGATTAATGGATGTTTGTAGACCAGTGAAGTAGTTTCTCTTTGGTCACTAAGCACTGGCACTGCATTCTGTGAGGGGAAATAAAATGCTTCAGCGTGTCAGAGTGCACAAAGGAAATAGCTGAGAAATAAAAAAACCCCAAAATAACAGTGCTAATATTTCCTTTTTATATAGTTTCCTATTTTAAATGATAGTATAAAAAGCAGTGTTACTTCTAGATGACCTTCTTGTAGTGGCTGTTGTGGCAGGAAGCTCCAGAAGTGTGTAATGTGATGTTTCTCTGGCATGGGAGCACACAGAACTAGATCTATGACACAGTTTCTTTGAGAGGCTCTTCTGAAGTGTTTTAGCACTCAGTGGTATTGAGCTCTGCTGCTGCTGTCAGCACAGAGACATGAAAATTCAAATAAAAAGTACTAGTAATGGGGAAACTTTAAATTAAATGTATCTATCATCCACCAGTGACTTCTGAAAATGTATTGTAAAATAACATCTGACAGTGAAAACAAAGCTTGAGTCATAAATGCTGTTTATTCTGCTTTTCCAGGGTTAAAACAAGCACATTGAAGCACCTCACAGTGCTGTAAAGCACTGCAGTGTGGCCACTGCCAGGATACCACAGATTTCAGTGGAAATTACCTGGATTGCCCTGTGGAACTTGGTGCTGTAGGAGGTTGTGTAGGTGAAGAGTATCAGACCTCCTCCTGGAGGGCCATCCCTCAGGGTGTTCCCTGGATGCCAAGCTCGGGGGCTCTTTTAAGCACTTTGCACCTGTAAAGCTGATTGTAATTCCTTGGAATCCTTCTTTTACCCTGTCTTAAATTCCCTCTCTCTGATAATCTTCCCAATGCACAAATACTGCACCATGGCATTTCCACTGAACTTACTGGTATCTTTCAGAATACATGTTTATCCACAATTCTAGTAAAAATTGGTTAAAACTTGTAGCAATTAAAATTTCTTATGGCTAGGGAATTCCAAGGTCACACTTTAAAGTACAAGTGGTACAAATGTTCCTGCATTTGTTTGCTTTTAAGCAATGTAAATCCTCAGTCAGATGTTTCTTTATGGAAGAGTCCTGTCTCTGATGTTCTTGTGGCAGTTTGAGCAGGCAGGGGGAGTGGGTGTGTGCCTGGGAAGTGACTCGTTTGTGACCCCTGAAGAATTTGGGTACAGCAGGAAACAAAGTGCCCACTGTTCTCACAGCAGGAGGAACATCTCAGCTTTGTGCAGTTGCTCTGAATCTTCTCCTTCCTGGAAAAGATGCATTTCAGATCTGGTTGTATAGCACTGGGTGTTGGGAGGGGCAGGTAATGTGGGGCTTGCAGGTGCTTGAAGTGTGCTTGAAGCCGAAATTCATCTCCTGGGAATGATCCCTACATTACCCAGATCCTTGGGGGCTGCAGAGTCAGTGCTGGTTCCTCCTGGGAGTCGGTGGTGCCTCTTGGCCTGTTCTGTCCTGCCCTGGAGCAGAGGACACACATGGAGCCACTGCTACTGCCTTCCACCCTGTCTGCTCTGGGAGCTGCCGGGATTTACTTCCGCTGGGGTCCCAACATCCTTTTTGCTGTTGTTTTCTTTTCCTTGCAGGTATTAGTCTTCAAGATTTTTTGATCTTCAACAAGACAATTTTTGAAATAAAGAATCATTTCTTAGAACTCTGTCTTACATTTTTCTGTTCCTTTTGATTGCTTTGACATTCAGTTTGTAGTAAATTTATCACAAAACAGAGGTTTAGTTTCAATTCAGAGAAAGGAACAGGTGAACTTCAACATTTGGTTTTATAGATAACTAATGGAAAGATGAATGTAGAGAAAATGAAATATCATATTTGCAGTTGTCTGTCATAGAATGTTTTTCAAGATGGTGTGTCAGAAATTTTTAACCTGTCTTTAAAGCTGTAAATTTCAATGTGAAAAAGCTTATAATGGTTATCTCTTGTAGCTTCCAATAAAGGTTTGCCAGCAGAATACCCACACCAAAGTCAGTACGGAGCACAACAAGGAATGTCTCATCAACATTTCCAAGTACAAGTTTTCCCTGGTCATCAGTGGTCTCACCAATATCTTAAAAAATGTTAATAACATGGTAAGTTTCCTAATTTGACATTGTTTGGTGATTTTTTTTCCAAATGGTTGCTATTTATTTGCATTGTACAATCTGCAGAGAATTATTTGAAATTTAGTCAAATCGTGGCTTGCCTTGTACCCCTAATTTTTTCTGTTCTGAAGTTCACCACCAGCATCCCTTGGAGCCACATAAAGGCAGTGGGTGTTGGGGCAGAGAAATCCAAGGGTGGGTGATGGTTAGGGGGAATCCTGTGTTAGTTGGGGGGGGGGTGAGGTTTTAGCTATGAGGGTACAGAAAGGTACCTAACACTGCCCTGGGGCTCTGAGCAGTGTTCAGACAGCAGGAGAACGTGCAGAGCAGTAAAGGAGCCGTAGCTTACCGTGCCACTTTGCTACTTTAGTCATTACAAGTCAAATTTCTGTCTCTCACGTGAATCCGTATCCTTTCTACTTCTAGAGAATATTTGGAGAAGCTGCTGAAAAGAATTTATATCTGTCTCAGCTGATTATCTTGGATACACTGGAAAAATGTCTGGCAGGGGTGAGTAGGGTTGCATAAGCGATTGCTAAGTTGGAATCAAATTGGTTGGAGAGTACAAGTCAAATGCATGTGTATCTGTTATTACTGGTACTAAAGTTAAAACTTATCAGGTCTATAGCAAAGTAGGATTAATGCCATTTAAAAAATACTAGAACTTCCTATAAATACATGTAGTTGATACAATTAATGTGCTAAGGATTTGGAGGGTGCTTTTTATTGCCTAAAATTAGTGATCTTTTTCAGCTAAATAGATTCAAGAAAACTTTTTAATTTGCCCTTCCCACTGCTCAGCGTATTTGTAGAGTTATAAATAATGGTTTTCATTTAATAACTTGATGAAAAGAATTACAGCCAACTGGACAACTCTACTCAGAGTCACGTGTGAAGCAGAGTAAGGGGAGGCACAAACCCAAGCTGAGGATTAGATGTGACGCTTCACTAGATTTTTGTAGACCTCGAGTGCTCATGGCATGTCCTGCTCAGTAATTTTTGAATAGATGCATCAAAACCTTTTCATCCCACCATTTAAGCAGGGAAAAGTAATGGGATAGTAAATCAGGTTAAAAGGAGTAGATAATTCAGTAGAGGTATTTCACTTTAGTGCTGCTGAGTTCTCTGCATACATTGCTGAGTTTTCGTCACGTTTCTTGAAACTTTCATTTGTTGAAGTAATTTTCCATGTACTTTTGTATACAGCAGAAACTTTGCTGCCCCTACAGTGAAGATGACTTTTGCAGGTGTTTCCTAGATTGCATTAGTTAGCCGTGTCCAAAGGTCCGCTGGGAGCCCAGGCCTGAGGTTTGCAGTCAGAGCTGCTGCGAGGCGCTTTGCTGTTCCCTCCGGAATGCGAGTGCTGGTGGTTGGACAACTTACTGTGCTGAGCTGGAATTGCAAAGCCAAACTTCACTGGGAACAAGACTTGCAGTGGTTTATTCCCTTCACAAGAAAGGGAATTTTTTTTCTTTAAAGCTGTATTCCTGGATGATTGTCGTGAAATCATCTGAGCTCTTTGCTGTTTCCCTGCAACAGTTTTTGAAGGTTCTTTCTGTATAAGGTAATGACCTCATTATGGTTAGATCTGTCAAGCAGAACAGTCTAAATACTTGTGGATTCATCTAAAATCACAAAAGATCCAGGTAAATACATTTTCCAGAATAATTTCCAGCTTTTACAGCTGAGGTAAATACGTTTTTTTTGGCACTTTTAATCTTTGATGCAGTGAGTCAAGGAAACCTGTTTTAACTTCAGAAATTAATTATTTTTAAATATTTTTCTATGCATATTGTTTGAAATACTAGTGGTTTTCCCGATAGTTGATGATATTTAAACAGCCTAAAATTGTGCTGAATATTTCTTGCTCTGTGAGTTCAAATGAGAGCAGTTTGAGGCAGATTATGTTGAATAAGAGCGAGCCAAAGCTCTGTACAAAGCATGTTGTCTTCTGTTGTATCTTCAGATGTGTTTCTTGCTCAATGTTTCATCAAGTTCTCATGGCAACAGGACTCAGGTCAACTAAGTGGGAGTCTCTGAAACTTCCCAATTCCCTATGGAAAATTCATTGGTAGAATTTTAGAAAGCTTTAACGCTGACCGTTCTGTTAAAACTTGCTCTTAGTAGAGCAAAGTTTCGCTTTGAATTCTTTTGTAAATAGTTTCCTTATGTCTCACATTGTGCAAACTGGCAAAAATTAGATTTTTATTTTGCAGAGAAGTTAAGCCATTTTTGACTCATATAGAGAAATCCCTGGCAAGGGAAAGGGAGAAGTACCTCTTTTTTTGGTTAATTTTTTAGTGTAAAATACTTGCTGTCAAAATATAGTCACCAATGCCTTACCCAAAAGAGATGTGAGGGTGGATCTTTGGCACTTAGGCTTTGTGCCCTGCTGATCCTTGACACAGAGCAGCTTTCAGGGTGCCTTCATCAGAACAAACTCTGCGTTACTTCAAAAACTAGTTGGATATTTTTGCTTGATGCTTGGTGAGATAGACGAACCTCGTGTCCTGCTTATTTCTTAACTGAAAATGACTTAACTGACTTAGCTGAAAATGTGGGATGGTTTGGCCCCTGTCTGATGCTGCTCAGATGGAGGGAAGCCCTTCTGCGCAGCCTCTCTGTGCCGTGGTCCACGGAGCCTGTGGCAGATCGGAAGGTCACACCCTGGGCCTGCTCACGGCAGATCCTCCAGCGTTTCACCTCCAAACCTCCCAACCAGAATTTAAGGAAACCCATTGTTTGTTTTTAGCAACCGAAGGACACCATGCGGCTGGACGAGACCATGCTGGTGAAACAGCTGCTGCCAGAGATCTGCCACTTCATCCACACGTACCGGGAGGGCAACCAGCACGCGGCCGAGCTGCGCAGCTCCGCCTCGGGGGTGCTCTTCTCCCTCAGCTGCAACAACTTCAACGCCGTCTTCAGCCGCATCTCCACCAGGTACGTGGTGGAAACACCTCCTTGCACGCTGCTGCCTCCAGCAGCTCTCAGGGACTGGGGGCTTTCTGCCCAGAAACTGGCTAGGTGCTGTTTAACAGGATCCTTCTTGAGCGGAACTCCGTCAACCTTCCAGCATTTTTTTCCTTGAGTTTTCAGGTTCAAAATGAACAAAATTTCATGCCCGTCCTGGGTTACTGCTGACATGTTTCCTGTGAGCTGCATTTGTTGCTTTTTTCATCTGCTTTCAAAAGTATAAGTGAAAATAATGAATGAAAATAGTTCAGCTGAATATGTTGAGTAAGTTGTTCTGGGTGCAAAGTGTCTTGGAAAAAGAAAAGGACCCTGAAGCTAGTGGGCTGTATCCCTTTAGTTACAAGTTTAGAATGAAAACTGGTGATTGTCCACAGCTCTGCTGGAGCCCCAAGGCTGTTTTCCTTCCTAATTTTCTCTGCTAGGAGGCTTTTATGTTAAATCTGTCTTATGCCTGAAGGGGACAAACAGCTGGGTTGTTTGTTAGTTGTTGGAAAAGACCCGTTTGTCTTCTGAGTGACTTGAGTTTCACAGCACATTTACTGCAAAAATAACTCTTTTTTTTCTGCTTTTCTAAGTGAGAAGAGAGACAGGCACAAAAATTCCCATCTATTCTTTGCTCTTTTTGTCCTGTTCCAGATCCTTCTGATGCTTCAGCATTTGTCAATCTACTAGAGTAGTGTTAAGCTTTTTATTACTGAAATACTTTGACGTTTCTTGAAAGGTGCTTGAAGTAGCTTAGCTCTTGTCACACAGTGTAACAGCTGACATCATCCTTTATTAGAAGCTGAGCTTGGGGAGCCTTACATGGTCACACAGCAGTGAGTGAACCAACCTAATTGAAACAAAGATTTATGTTTTTCTTATATATTTATCCTTTGGAAAATATTTGCATATTAGATATCAGTCTAAAATGATTGAGTAATTTTAATCTTTAAGTATTTTCGAAGTTTTTACAGAGCCTTTAATAACTTTTATTTCAAGAACATTGACTTGGCAGCTAGCATGGAGGATGTGGGTTTACTCAGTAGGCTGATTGTGTTTTGTTGCTTATGGAAATGGAAACAATTTCTTTTGCTCCTTTGACAGGAAGTATTTTTCAGTTAAAATTTTTTTGAGTCTTTGAATCTAGTCCATGTATTTGTATTTGTTCGTTCCCAAGCTCCAAAAGCCCTCCTTACCATCCCTTTGTGCCAGAATGGAGTGCTTTTTCCCTAACCTGTTTTTCACTTCAGATGGCTTGTACAGCAATAGTTAAATGTTTGACCAGTTCTCTGGTCTCCACAGGGGTCAGCTCACCGCCAGTCAGCACTGCTGATCTCTGACCTGGGTTTCCTGTTTAGGCATATTTCTAGCCCTTGCACAGCAGCTGGGGGATTTTTGGCATGAAAAGCACAGCAGTGGGGACCTTCCCATTCCCAGCGAGGGCTGTTAAGTTTCCCTGGCGTTGAAGAAATGAAGAACTGCTTTTGTGTCTAGTACTAGAAATCACATTCCATATCTGAAACACATCTGTGCCTTTGGAATGAGCCGTGGCAGTCCTGAGTTTGTGGGAACATATGCTTTAGTTGTTAGTGGCCTGGTGTCTGTGAGATGTTGAGTAAATTATCTGATACACAAGTGTGAAAAGATGCCATTGTGTTTAAACTGGTGTGATTAAACTTCATCCTGCTTGCTTGAGCCAGGGAACTGTGGACCGAGAATGATCCAGTGATAACCATCAGTCACTGCTTTACCCTGAGAACTTAGATGGGGCAGGACTTGCTGTTGAGGAACAGTAGATTAAAGGTGTCGTGATTCCATGAATTTAATGTTTAGTTGAAAAGATGACAAGGTTACTGCTACAGTAGGGTGGATAACAGAAGGATTTAGGCAAATCTTGGGCACAAACCATCACCAGAAGGTATTGGCATGTTGTAAGACTCATCACTGGCATTTCTAGCTCTATTTTCAGTATGAGGACTGTAATATTAACTTAGTCATGTAATATCCATCTTTTATTTCTAAACCTAGAAAAGTTTATCTGAGGAAACAGTAATTTACAAGGAGATCATAGAATCTGCTCATTGAAGTGTACAGAATCATAGCTGTGTCCATACCTGGCTGACATGATCTGATGGAGAAGTTACTTTGCTTTGCTTATTTTTAGATTGCAGGAACTGACTGTTTGTTCAGAAGATAATGCTGATGTTCACGATATTGAACTTCTGCAGTACATCAGTGTGGATTGTTCCAAACTCAAGCGACTCTTGCAAGGTACGATTTGAACCTGTGTTTGGAAATATTTCTATTTGAATCTGGTTAGCCAGAGGTGACATGGTGCAATTGATACGTCTTTATTGCTGTGTTTTACTCCAAAAAGCCATGTATTTACCAAAGTATTTTATGATAGTTAATTAGCATAAAAATTGCTTTGAAAATTGCTTTGCACTTCCATGGTCTTGTATAACCCGTGTTGCTTTTAAGAACCAAGTTTCTTTTCTAACTGCAGAAATGTTTTATCTTTACAGAGACTGTATTCAAGTTTAAAGCCCTTAAGAAAGTAGCTCAGTTAGCCGTTATCAACAGTCTGGAAAAGGTAAGAGTTGCAATGCTTCTGTTTCATTGCTTATTTGCAGACTTCCTCTAGTTTAGGAACAGTTGCAATTCAGTAATTTACTGTAAAATATGAGTTAGTGCCTCCCTTCGATGCAAGTTTGTTTTGCAAGAAATTTTGCATGATTAGAATTAAGAATAAAATCTCCATTTAAATAAATAATTCAGAAAAACTGTTTTGAAGCTCTGGAATGTAAAGATGTTTTGCACTACCTGCAGGCATTTTGGAACTGGGTGGAAAACTATCCTGATGAGTTCACAAAGCTGTACCAAACACCCCAGACTGACATGGCTGGTAAGACATAACACATGGCAATGCTCAAAGGCTGGTTTCTCAGACGTTCCCAAAATGCATTTACTTGCATTTTGTGCCCTCTTTGCTCCTTGTGCAGCCTGCAAATAAACAAATTTCTGTCAGCCTTTGTCAGGGCAGGTAAGGGTACGTTGCCATCTCTCTTCTTTCCTGTTAGAGATTAATACTGTGCTTCACAACACAAGGAAAGAATCCCCAAAAGATGGAGACTCTTTGAATGTATATTTTTCATCTTGATACAGGATAAAAACTTAGAGGACATCACCTTTATTTTGTCTCTAGTGACAAAGAGAGGAAAATTTATATTTTCAGATAAACCATGTCTTTAACTGGGTTGAGACCATGTTATCCCCAGTAGCATGCCAATAACGCGTGAAACAAAACCTTTCTTCTGTGTAGATGGTACTGTCCCTCTCTTCTTCTATATCTATTCTTTACCTCTTTGTAATTAAAACTGGTATTGAACTTGGGCTTATGTTTTATGCAGATTGTGCTGAGAAGTTGTTTGACTTAGTGGATGGCTTTGCTGAAAGCACAAAACGTAAAGCAGCAGTGTGGCCACTGCAGATCATACTCCTGGTCCTGTGTCCAGAGATAATCCAAGATATAGCAAAGGATGTGGTAGAGGAGACTAAAATGAACAAGGTAAGACCAATATCTGAATTCTGGCTCTGGTTTCTAAAGGATGCTTCCTTTTGCTGATTCTGTATTTCAGGTATATTTAATTTTGTCTTCCCTGCCTAAAAAGCACATTGCAATTCCATATGTAAATTTATGCACGCCTTTTGAGTTCTTACCTTATGTGTGTTCTTCCACTGTCAGTAATTCACACAGGTAGTATGTCCCAAACAGTGTTATTTCAGAACTTTCCCATCTCCTTGGAGATTTGAATCCCCATGCTGTCCTTTCCTCTGTCTCCACCAGCAGCAAACTGAGCATTGCCTCTGGTTGGCTGTACTGAGGAGTTCTGGGGTCTGCAGGGTGTGCTCTGTGCACCATTGATTACAGCACCTGTAGCAGGTGTTGAGTTTGATGTGGCTGCAGACATGGCCAAGAGTGAACAACCACCTCCCTTTGTGCCAGTCTGATTGCCTCAGATCCATCCAAGGGAATGACTTTAATAACTACAGGATTTCTCCAGAGAGTCGCATCAGGTTGGTTTTTGCCATCCCAATATCTGGTTATAACTGTCCCTGGTTTGAATTCTGCAGAAGCTGTTCCTGGACAACCTCAGGAAGGCCCTTGCAGGCCACAGTGGGAGCAGGCAGCTGACTGAAAGTGCTGCTATTGCTTGTGTTAAACTGTGCAAAGCATCTACCTACATCAACTGGGAAGATAATTCCGTCATTTTCCTGCTAGTGCAGTCCATGGTACTAGATCTTAAGGTAAAAATGTCTGTTTCCTAACTGCAGTGAAGAAATCTGAGTTTTACAATACTAAAATAAACTTTGAATTTCTCCTTAATTAATTGAATACCAGCGTTTTTCACTGGAAAGTTTTGTGTTGGTATCTGATTCACGTATTTGTATTTTTCTGAAATCTACAGAATCTGCTGTTTAACCCAAGCAAACCTTTTTCAAGAGGCAATCAGAATGCAGATGTAGACCTGATGATTGACTGCTTGGTTTCCTGCTTCCGCATAAATCCTCACAATAACCAACACTTTAAGGTGAGAACACCACTTACTGCTAAGTCATTCTCTACATGCGATTGACGACCTGTCAGTTATAAAAGCTGTGCCAACAGCAGCTGGAAGCTCATAAATGAGCTCAGCTGTATAAATATCCCTTAGTAATAAATCCCTGCATGTTATTATAAAACTTTTCTCAGCTGATTAGGCTTCCCTTGTTCAGATTTGACAGCTTTGTCAATTTAATAAAAGGGCTTCAAGATGTTATTCAGTGTGCTAAGAAAGATGGCAAAGACAAAGATGTTCCTAAGTGGCTTTTATGTATTTTTATTGTAGATCTGCTTGGCACAGAATTCCCCATCAACATTTCATTATGTGCTGGTAAATTCGCTCCACCGAATTATCACAAACGTAAGTTCTGGCAGTATTTCATCAGCCCGGTGATCTGGGGCTTCTCTTCAGATCAATATCTGCTTAGTAAATGCAGTTTGGATAGTAGACCAAATCTTGTTGCTCATATCCATGCAGCAGGAGTTCCTTGCTAATAGGGAAGGACATGCAAATCTGTTTGTGCTTCCCACCAGTGGATTCCCAGTGTGAGAGCTCAGATTCCAGTATAACATCTATAACATTTCAGTACGGAGATGTACTGCCTGTCCCTCTGATGTGGGATGACAAGTGAATCTCATGGTCTCTGGCTTTATGATAAGTATTGATACCTGAAAACCGATCTCAGGATGTGCACAGCTGTGCCACCTTCTGCTGCTTGCAGTCTGCTGACCTGGGGTAGAGCTGGCCTCGTGGTTTTCTTCAGGGGTTCAAGTAGTGTGAAATGGGACTAAGGTGCTGAGAGATGAAAAAATTCTGAAAGTTTGTGCAGTTGTTCGTCTTCAATTTGTTATTCTACTTTTTCAGTAAAATGATTCTGATTTTCCTGATGAGTATGAAACTAGGATCAGTGAGTGTTGAGCAACCATCCTTCCTTAATATACATAACATTTTCTATTTAATTTATCCCAACATTTTAATGAAAATGCTATGTTTAAGGAAAAAAGGTATTATGGTAGAAAATGCTACTATAGATGTGTTGGTGTGTGTCATGGGGTCATACAGGTTTTCAGATATCATCAAGCACTTAAAAATACCTATTTCCCATTTTGTTTAGCGTACCCCAGTGAATCGAGTGCATGTTGTTTTGAAGTACTACTGCCATCATCCAGTATCCTCAAATCTACCATGCCCTTCTGCACTCATGGTTTCAGTTTGTTCAGGTAGAGGAGTGGAATTAGTGCCTCTGTTGCAACTCATAGAACATCAAACTAACATATTGGTCAAACTGTGTCAAACACTGAGGTGTGAAGGCTTAGTTATAGTGTAACCCTTGTAAGTTGTAGGGGTCTAAAGCAGTGTGGGCGCTGGAGCAGCAGTTTAACCTGTGAGCGTGGCTGTTCCCTTGCAGTCGGCGCTGGACTGGTGGCCCCGGATCGACGCGGTTTATTGCCACTCGGTGGAGCTGCGCAGCATGTTCAGCGAGACCCTGCACAAAGCCATCCAGGGCTGTGGCGCTCACCCCGCCATCCGCATGACCCCGGTAAGGCTGCTCGGGGAGCTGCCAGAGCACACACCTCCTCTCTGTCCTGTCTCCATCCCATTCCAGCTTTTTTATTCAGTGACTTTAGACTGGAAACTAGAGGGGGGAAGAACACTGTGATGCACAAAGCGGCAGAGCCGCACCTGCTCTGTGACCCTGCAGGTGTTGGGGGATTGACTGTTTCTGGTTCAATGTTTCTCCAGTTTCCTGCTGCTTTTAAACTGGCAATGTAGAAGTATTTCTTCTGTCCTCTGTGGCTCACTGTCCATTTTAAGCTTTCTGGCTCTGTAAATAGCTGGGTAACATGTCCATCCTTGCTTAATCTGGAAAACAAAAGCATTCTGTACGTAAAGATAATTGCTGGAAACTGCAGTGCTTTTACCACAATTGGCATGAGTAGGTCTTCATTTGTCTTGCTTTCTGTTGAGCAAGTTGGCTGTTTGGTCTTGGTGACAAGCAACAAAGTAAAAGATTATTCAAGCATGATGAAATAAAATCAGTATTCTTGGCTGTCTTGGAAAAAGTCTTGAGTAAAATGAGATTTGTAGTTCATCCAAATTCTTTTAGTAAGTCCACGTGCAGCTGTGTTGCTGCATTCTTCTGAACATTCCGAGAGGACACTTCTGCTGTGGCAAGCAGTCTTGGTTGGTTGGTTTAGAAGGCCTAAAATGAGACACAAAATTATTCCTGTTGGGCTTCTCACATGAGAGCAAATGACCAAAATGCTTTTGGGTTGAAAGCTACACCGTGTTTAACTTGCTTTTCACCTGTATGTATTCATCTGTTGGAGAATAGTTGCCCTGACAATACCCCTGCTCTGACTGGTGGTGCTTTGTCTTCTGCTTCTCACTTTCCCTTCTGACTGGCTGCTGTCGCGCCGTGCTCAGACGCCCGCCAGTCCCTGCTTTGCATGGCACTGGGCCTCTGCTGCCGTAAGTATGACCCGTAACTACCGCAGAAAAGCCCTTCCTTGCGCTGACTTTTCTGTGCATAGTTACCCCGCAGAGCCAGCGCGCGGCCCCGCCTGCGGCCGGAGGGGACCCCCCTGCGCCGCCAGCGGAGCTCCTTCCCAGGAGGAAAGCCATGCTCTGGGTTCTGTGCCTTTCCCATCACGGTGCTCTTCCGGAATCTCCCTGCTCTTAGGACAGTTTTTCTAATTTCCAGCCTAAACAACTTATTTGTGTTGAACTCCTCCGCACTTGTCCTTGTTCCGGTGCTGTCCGTCAGCGTCCAGACACTGTTTGTACCCGGGGGGTATTTGCAGAGGCACTTATGGCCCTGTCTTTGGTTATTGACAATCTTTAGTTTGGATTGTGTGAAGGCAATAAATTGCCTCACAGAAACGAGTTGGCTTTTGCCCCGTGCCTCTTCTCAGAAATCCCTGACTGTAGCAAATGGAGGTTTAGCACAGAAGTAGTTCCATCTGCCACTATGCTATTGATTTCTTGATCATATACTTTATGTGGTAGATTTTATTCCATATATTTGCACAATAATTAGTGAAATAGCACAAGGCTCTAATTTCTTGTAGAATTTAATTATACAATGTTGTACCTTATTGGTTACCCTGAAGATGATTTCAAGCTAGACTTTATCCTTTCTTCAAAACTTGTAAGATTAACAAACGTTAAAACCAAGTTCATGTTATTGTTTGAGATCTTTGCAAATAAACTAAACAGGAGAGTTTAAAAAGCAGAGTTTTTGTTTTGTGTCGAGTATCCACAGTGGCAGCTTTTTTGTCCAAGTGACCATCTTGTAACTGCTGTGGTCGCTGTAAGCAAACATACTATTTTAATCTCTGCTGATACAAGATTAAAATTATTGAAAGTATAAATTACAAAAACTTACTGAATGATGAAAATCCTTTGTATTTGAACATACTGGGAACCAACTACTGCAAGTTCACCTTTGCTTTGTTACCTGTATTTCTGTATGTGTATGTATTTTGGAGTCAAACCAGAATATCTCATGTCCCTCAATATGTACCTTCAAAAGTCTTCCAGTTCACAGCAGGAGAGGGATGGGTACAGAAGTAGCTCACTGGTTATTCAGGTGAAGGCAGATTATTTTTTTTTATTTAAGCAATGCCCTGTGTGCCTTTTAAAAAGGAAAGGTTAATTTTCTAGAGGTCATGGAGGTGAACATGTAGTCATCCAGGCGGTGACCATGGCAGAAGAATTTTTTGCCTTCAGAAAAAAATTCCCTTCCCTCTCAGGTACTCAGGATGAGTTGGAAATGTTTTATTTTTTGTTTCTGTCTCAGACCAATTCTTTTTGGTTCTTTTTTCCCACTATTCTTTTGCCAGAGTTTCTTATGCAAAAACTTTTGTTATATCCATATGCAGCTCACTGAAACAATTCTAAGGGAGTTTAAAGATACAATGAAGTGATTGCCTGTGGGAGAGGGGATTTTGAAGTAGAAGGCTGTGCAACTCTACTTGAATTTTGTATACTTTTAAACTTTTTCTTGAGTTATAGATTATAAAAGCAATACATTTCATAAGATGCTTGATTATAACTGTTACGTTCTACTACCTTCCTGACAAGGACTGTGATTTTTTTTTTTTCCTTCCATCAGAGTCTTACATTTAAGGAGAAAATGACAAGCCTTAAATTTAAAGAAAAACCTACTGATTTGGAAACCAGAAGCTACAAGTTCTTGCTGTTGTCCTTGGTAAAACTGATCCATGCAGATCCAAAGCTTTTGCTGTGTGTAAGTATATCCCACTATCACACTGTTCATTTGTAGTGGAGTTTACTTTTGAAACTGCTAAATGAATAAAGATTAAAAACATACACCTGGCATCTAGGACACTTCCTACTCATCTTTGTCTCTGGTTATGATGCTCCTGTACTTTTAAAGGAAAAAAACCAGAACAAAAAAGAAACTGTAATAGATTTTACAGAATCAGAGCAACACAATGAGGAGTAGCATAAAGTTCTGTGACTCTGAAGGGGAAGATGGGGGAAGGAGAGAGGAATAGAAGAAAATTGTAATAAGGGGGTTGGAAATTAATCATGATTTCAATGAGTAGAAATACATACGGTCTTAGATCTTCCATTTTATCAGGTCTGTCACTGTTTAACTTAAAAATATTTCAGTTCCATCAAAGACATGACATGCAAGGGGTATCCATGGATTAAAAATAAAATGACAGACCCTCTTAAAGATCCTGAAATCTGCCTAGCTTAACCACAGGAATGCTGCTGTAGCAGTCACTAGTGTGGGTCAGGCATTAAAAAGTTTCCAGCTTAAACTTGCTTCCCTTGTTGCTGTTCAGAATCCCAGGAAGCAGGGCCCTGAGACACAGGGGAGCACAGCAGAGCTGATCACAGGCCTTGTGCAGCTGGTGCCACAGTCCAGCATGCCAGACATAGCCCAGGAGGCCATGGAGGTGAGCACTGGGGCCATGTGCTTGGGTTTTTGCAGCTGGACATCGTGTTAAAGCCAAACCCTGTTTTTTAAAAACGTTGTGTCTGTGTGTCTAGGATGGCTTTGTATGGAAATGCAGGGGTAAACTTCCAGGTTTGGAGTATGAATGCGGAATAAAGACTAAAATGACATGCACTAACTTTTGTTCTGCTATGTAATTCGTCTATAATGCTTTTTATATCTTTTGTTATTTTTAAAACAACATAACGAATATATGAGTGCTCCTATTTCTCTGCCTGTGCTTGTGTTCTCTGTAAATTGCTGTCTTTAAGTAAGGCTCTCTTTGGTTTGACTTCAGGCCTTGCTGGTTCTGCACCAGTTGGACAGCATTGACTTGTGGAATCCTGATGCTCCTATAGAAACGTTCTGGGAAATCAGGTACGTAAATTAACTTTCATAAATGAGAGAAATAGCTGTTTTGATTTGTCTTCTCCTTTTAAATAGCTGTAAGTATTTTGGGAAAGCTTTGAAAAATGGCAGGAATTGTTACATGTATTCATGGAGAAGTTGTATCTTCCTTACACTATACAAATTTAACAAAAATATAACAAGCATTTTGCTGGCTCCCTTAATGACACTCTTCATCAGATGTTAAGTTGTTGAAATGATTATTAGTTTGAAAAGCTAGAGATTTTCCCCCTCATTCAAATGTTTGCTACTTTTTAAATGCTATTTCATCCTTTTGGGTCTAGGAGGGGGCTAATGCTGAGCAATTCCAGAAGTGTGTTTGGTAGTCATGACTCTGAAACCCTCACCCAAAGAAGGTGATAGCTTGCCCTGACTGTGATCTCCATTGGTCTTCCCTGTCCATTTATAAAGAAATTTGGTTCATTAAAATTGTCTTGCCTTTATAACTTCACAGCAGCTGTTGTGTTTGATTTCTTGGAGAGTATTAAGGGAAATGAAGTTCCAAACCAGTCAAAATTGCACAAAATGCTGAACCAGAAAACAGGAATCTGTAAATTTGGAATTCTAAGAAGTGCATGAACTAAATAATAAAAACAATAGTCTTTGGTGCTTTGCTGTGAATTGGTGCTGATGTTTGGTGTAGAAGAAGGGAACAGCAGTGTTAGGAGGAAGCTGTTTCCAGGTTGGGCTCATGACTGCTGAGCATGGCTTGGGTTTGTTTGGGGTCGGTTTGGGCCGAGCCCCTCCCCTGCACGGGCAGGAACTGACACCCAGGGCTGTAATTTGTAGGAGTAGCAGTGAGTCTGTGCTCTTTTGGGCTGGGGGAAAAACCCATTACAATTGACACTAATTTGGACCCTTTGGCAGTTTTAACAGAGAGTGTGAGGCCTGAATGGATATGAAGAAGGAACATCCCTAGATGTGTTCCTTCCAGAGCAGAGTTGAGACGTTGTCAGAGCAGTGTAGGTAACCTTGTACTGCTGCTGTCTGTGCTGTATCTGTTTGGGGAGAGCTCCAGACTCGGACCCCACAGCCCCCAGTCCGGGCTGTGAAAGGACCCAAATCGCTTCACTGCCTCCAGGGAGCTGAACAGGCCAGCTTGGGGGTGGGAAGGGTCCCAGGGGAGCTTGGCATCTCAAGTGCACACTATAATCTCTCTGTTACACATTCTAAAAGCCAATGTTAGTGTTGCAGAGGGTGTTCATGCTAATTGCCTCTCTCTATGTAAAGTGTAGCATAGTATCTTCAAAAATGGCATCACTAGATCGTAAGGCTAATGGTGAATTTCATTTTGCTGCAGTTCACAAATGCTTTTTTATATCTGCAAGAAGCTCACTAGTCATCAGATGCTGAGCAGCACGGAAATCCTCAAGTGGCTGCGAGAGATTCTCATCTGCAGGAATAAATTTCTTCTAAAAAACAAAGTAAGTGAATGTTACAATCTCTGTTAGGATCATCAGCATGCATTGTTCTCTGCTTTGTCACTTCCTTTATTTACCACATTAATTTTATGATTGGAAGAAACTTAATAGCTACACCTACACTTTCTGTTCTCTAATTTCCTCTCTGCTTTGTGAGGCACTTTGGTTAGAACTGGTAACCAAAGCTAGGTCTGGGATTTTTATTTTCTTTTTCACTTTAGCTGTACAGGTTGTTTTACTTGCCTGGAAAATGTATGTGCCTTATGCCTATATAGCTAATACAAAGGGAAATAGTCCCCAAGGTGAGAAAAGGGGAAAGTAGTTATGATAAAATATAGATGTACATGGATGGAATAAGTTTCCTTTCATATCTCATGTTTATCTGAGTCTCAGAATTCTCATTTGCTTCTTTCTGATATTCTTAAAATATCAAATAGTGTATTTCTTAAGGGGAAATATTCTAAGATACCATTAGTGTGGGTAACTTGATAAAGCCCTGAGAGCAGCAGTGGGAAAAGTACTGTGTAAATACTGAAGAGCTTTTTACCTTCCTCAAATTTCTCCTTTTTGCACTTTCAAAAAAATACATTGATGTGTTATTTTTCTCCCCTCTCTTCATAGCAATCAGATAGGAGTTCCTGCCACTTCCTCTTCCTTTATGATGTCTCTGGAAGTGGAACTAGTCAAATTTCTCTTGACCATGAAGAAATGATACGCTGTGCACCAGGAGCTACCCTCAGGAAAGGGAAAGGGAATTCTTCCATGGTAAGTAATACATGATAATAATTTTAACACTTGAGGAAAAAACCCCCTGTGGGCAAGTAGAAATTAAATTACTTTGAGTGTAATTTTTTAAAATAAAAATAATTATTTCTGAGGGGGAGAAGACATCTGTATCCTAAATAATGTTTGTATTTAATAGGCTGGTTAATAATGGTGTTTCAGACTTTACAAAGTCACACCTTTTCAGTTAAAATGTTGGTGAATATTTTTTTTAGGAATGCACACAGCATCCTTTGTGACAGAATATAAGAGGTCTGATCCAGTTTAGGATTGCTTATTCTTACTCTAATAATACCACTTTTCAACACAGTTTGTCTAAGGCTGAATTTTAATAAGAGTGCCATATTCATCAGCAGTATTCCCAAATGGGGAATTCTCTGTTTCCCAAGGAAAGCACAGCAGGATGCAGCGGAACATCGATCTGTCGCCAAGCCCAAACCAAACTGGAAGTGGCCTTATACATGTTTCTGTGGAGCCCAGATATCGAGGCAGTGCTGGTGGCAATGTCCTGCTTCCGTCACCTCTGCGAGGAAGCCGATATCAGATGTGGAGTAGATGAAGTCTCAGTGCATAATTTTCTGCCAAACTACAACACTTTCATGGAGTTTGCATCTGTTAGCAACATGATGTCAACAGGTAGGGATCGTGAATCGGTTAAAATACCTTTCTACCTGGATAATAAGACTTACTTTGTTCTTTGTGTTTGGGTTCTTCAGACAGGGTGAGGTTCTTGATTTGATGCTGCTCTGGCTTTTCCTGAAATACCTTTATTGCTAGAATTGCTAGAAAGTTGTAAGGCATTTCGGTGGCAGAGTTCGTGAGACTTTTACAGTGTAACAAGAAGCTGCCTTTTCCAAACACTTTGAGGGGAAATGCTCCTCTTAATTCAATAATTACTTGCAAAGACCACAAATTTGGTGTAGGTGAGTCTTCAAAAAACTTAGTTCACTGTTCTGTACTGTTTGTAGGGAGAGCAGCTCTTCAGAAGAGAGTGATGGCATTACTGAGACGCATTGAACACCCAACTGCAGGCAACACAGAGGTAAACCTCCTTCTCAGCTTATATACTCTTTACATGCATATTGCCACAAGTGGTTTTGAGATTAAATCTTGGTATATCTTCTTTCAGGCTTGGGAGGATACACATGCAAAGTGGGAACAAGCTACAAAACTAATCCTTAACTATCCAAAGACCAAAATGGAAGACGGGCAGGTGACTATGAATTTTTCCATAGGTTCAACCTTTAGAAATTCAAAATAACTCTTTAAGCTTATTTATTTTAAGGAATTTAAATTTCAGTCTAGAAAATTAGTTTTGTAGGCAGACTTAAATTCCATGAAAGTATTCCAGAAAATTCATGGTAATCATTTGTCTACTTTGTTTGCTAAGAGACCAGGAAGTAATTTGACTGTAGGGGACAAGGAGTCTGAGCTTGAAAATTAAAAATAAATTGAAAGAAAGAGTAGGGAAAATTGTGGAATACTTCTAGAGAAACTCTGAAATCCCTTTCACTATAAGCTTTTAAACAAGCCACTGGCTACCATGATTTAAATGTGCTTTATCCTGGTGCAGAGCAAGGGGTTGACTGGCAACCCCCTTCAGTCCTCTCTAGCCTTGCTTCTCAACCTCCCTGGAAACTGCCCTTGTATAGATTTCTGTTCATACTGTCACAAAAAGGTGAACACTGTCAAGGGGGAATTTTTGAGACTGGAATTGTGAATGGCAGGATGTGTTTCAGAGCACTCCTTCTCTCTGTCCGCGAGATGTGTGTCACTGCAGAGGTTTGACCATCAGCCACTCTTTGCCAGGTCACTGAGAGTCTCCACAAGACGATTGTGAAGCGGCGAATGTCTCACGTCAGCGGGGGCGGCTCCATCGACCTGTCGGACACGGACTCTCTCCAGGAGTGGATCAACATGACGGGGTTCCTGTGTGCCCTGGGAGGGGTGTGCCTGCAGCACCGCAGCAACGCCGGGCTGGCCACCTACAGCCCCCCCATGGGCCCCATCAGCGAGCGCAAGGGCTCCATGATCTCCATGGTGTCCACCGAGGGCAACGTGGAGACGCCCGTCAGCAAGTTCATCGATCGCTTGCTGACCCTCATGGTCTGCAACCATGAGAAAGTGGGACTGCAGATCCGGACTAACATTAAAGATCTGGTGGGCTTGGAGCTGAGCCCGGCACTTTATCCGATGCTCTTTAACAAACTGAAGAATACCATCAGCAAATTCTTTGATTCTCAAGGACAGGTAGAGTGGAGACACATTATTCACGTTTGTGTCAGTTGTGTCTTTCACCTTGATAATTGAAACGGGCCCCTGTTTGTGTTCTGTGCAAACCCCCTGTAAGCAGTGTGATTGTCACAGAACGCACTAGTGATCACTGTGCGTGTGAGTCCAGGCTGTATTTAACATCAAATAATTGAAAACATTCTTGAATTCTTTGTGAACTGTTGAGTATAGAATCTGTGAGAATGTTTTGGAATCCTTGCGGTTGCAGTATTGATATATTGAATCTGGACATGTACTGGACTTCTTTTGGCTTGGTGATAACTGGAAAAAGTGCTTGTCTGTTGAGATTTTTTTAAATGCTCCAATGTATTATACCCTGGTTTTGGTTTTGTGTGTAAAGAATAAAGACCAGGTGTTTTCTTCCTGTAGGTTTTGTTAACTGACACCAACACACAGTTTGTAGAGCAAACCATTGCTATAATGAAGAATTTGCTCGACAATCACACAGAAGGGAGCTCGGAACATCTCGGACAAGCGAGTATTGAGACAATGATGCTAAATCTGGTTAGGTGAGGAATCCTCTTGACTTTCCTATACCAGTAATTATGTTTAAGAAGTGAGTTACAGCCTTCTGGTTCATATCTTCTCTCATTGCATGCATGGAGAAGCAGCAGCTGATCTTTCTGATCCTCCTTGTGGTTCTGGCAGCTTCAGAGTCATGGAGATAATTTGTGTGGCATAAAGCGCATGGCTGGAGAGAGACCTTTGCTTTTGAAGAACTGACCATTCCATAGCTTGGCCCTATTCCCATAAGCATTCCTGCTTTCTTTCCTATACCTTGATGTTAATGGTTAAAAACGAGCTGAAGGGCAGATTTCTGTTCAGTTTTATACTGATAGAAGACTTCTTTGGCCAGAAGTTTGGTGCTGGTCTTCAGATGATGCAGGAGCAGGGTTGAAATATGAAGCAGCATTAAGTATTTAATTAATCTTTTTGCTTTTTTCTTCAGGTATGTGCGTGTGCTTGGAAATTTGGTACACGCCATTCAAATAAAAACAAAGCTCTGTCAGTTGGTAGAAGTAATGATGGAAAGGCGAGATGACCTTTCATTTTGTCAAGAAATGAAATTTAGGTAAGGATGGCATTCTGTAACATCTGGGGTGGTGTACTGTGGGCAATTGTAGTTTTGTTTGGTTATATGGTCAAAAAAAGAAATAGAAAGCTCTGTCACACCACTAATCCTGGTATAAGGCTAGTTCCCTCATCTTTGTCTTCAGAACAATTCAGAGGCTGGTGCTGCACTGAAATTTTATTTTGATTGTGGTGATGCCGAACACATTTAACAATTCAGTGAGTGATACGAATTGAAGTATTGCTTGGTCTAACAAAATTAGTTCAGTTCATCTTTAGTGTGTGGTGCTTCAAATAGTTCTTACACTGCGTTTGTAGTAATTAAGAATGATGCCAGCAGTAGTAAGTGTGTTTAACCAAAAAACCACCCCAAAACTAAAAGGCACAATAAAAAACCCCACCAAAGCTAAAGCAATGTATTTATATGTAACAGGAACAAAATGGTGGAATATTTGACAGACTGGGTTATGGGAACATCAAACCAAGCAACAGATGAGGATGTGAAATGCTTGACAAGGTAAGGAAGAACACTCTTCACCTGTTTGGGAAGCTGCTAGCAATATTCCAGGTGGCATTTGATGTCCATGGATGAGCTGACTCGTTGGGCTTCCTTTAGCAGGAGTCATGTTAAGCAAAAAAAAAAAACAAAAATTGAAACTGAAGTTTCGTTGAGCAGTAGAAGAATTATTATTTAATATGCTTGGTCTTAACTGACATGGCTCTTTTTCATGCTTTTTCTGACTTAGCATTAGGATTGACCATTTTATTATCTAGAGCTTTATCGTTGTGGTGCATTCTGAAGAGTAAAATTTGTTTAAATGTTTTTTTAGTGACAAATTGGTATGTAGTTGTCCTTAGGAGATACAGTACTTGAACCTGTATCACAGAATGTAAGACCTGTTTTCATGATGAACAGAACTTTACTGAAGTATCTTTTTTCTATTAAAATGTCTCTTTTCCACCTGCAGCTAGATCTATAAGGAAAAAAGACTTCGTACTATATTTTATTTTATTACATTTTATTTTTCAGAGATTTGGACCAGGCGAGTATGGAAGCAGTGGTCTCTCTTCTTGCTGGGCTTCCACTCCAGCCTGAAGAAGGAGATGGTGTTGAGCTGATGGAAGCAAAATCTCAATTATTTCTGAAGTAAATAATGACTCTTAATTACTTTTTGATACAATGACTCTAAATAGAAGCACTGTATGACTTCTATTGCAAACTGTGTTTTTCTTCCAGTGGCAATAATTTTATTATCTTAGCGGTAATTACCTCTTATGTCCCATTTCACAAATCTCTGCATTCTAGGTTTATGGAAACCTTTTCAATTAGAAAATAATTAGAAAATTCGACTTTGTTTCTGCTTAATGCAGGTGTGTGCTTCATTCATGGCAGGGATTAGCTTGCTTTGATACTGTATTGCTCTCAATGAAACCTAATCTCTTTTAAGACATGAGTTGGTAAAGGCACACCTGTGAAATTCACTTGCTTGGATAAAATGTGCACACCAAGTTTGGGACAGTGCTGGTTGTCACAGCACGTGGAAGTCTGGACTGTGCCATGAGGAAGATTAATTGGGGCGGGGGTGAGCTTTTCTGGGGTGACCCCTTGTCCTGTTTGCTGCTGTGTGCAGCTCCTTCCACACAGGTGCCTCTGCAGGCCGCGCTTTACCCCCCAGGTCTCTCTCCACAGGTATTTCACGCTGTTCATGAACCTGCTCAACGACTGCAGCGAGGTGGAGGATGACGGGGCGCAGCCGGGCGGGAGGAAGCGCGGCATGTCGCGCAGGCTCGCCTCGCTCCGGCACTGCACCGTCCTGGCCATGTCCAACCTGCTCAATGCCAACGTGGACAGTGGCCTCATGCACTCCATAGGTAAAGGAGGCAGGGATAACTGGGCATATGTGAATGCCTAATTAAGGCATTGGTATTTAATTTCTTTTTACATCTTCCTTAGTAGTTCTGGGTTCTTTTCATCAGGCTTGGGCTATCATAAAGACCTCCAAACAAGAGCTACGTTTATGGAAGTCCTCACCAAAATTCTGCAGCAGGGAACAGAATTTGATACCTTAGCAGAAACAGTGCTAGCAGATCGGTTTGAGAGATTAGTGGAGCTGGTGACAATGATGGGTGATCAGGGGGAGCTTCCTATTGCTATGGCTTTAGCCAATGTGGTGCCTTGTTCTCAGTGGGTAAGTTGATTCATGCATTTTATTTCCTACATTTTTTAAAATAGTAAGAAATAAAAAAATAGTTCGAAATAAAAACTAATCAAACATTAAGGATATAACAACAGTTTGGTACAGAGAGAATAGAGCTGTCACTGATGATAGCTAGCCTTTCTTAGGGAGTTTTTAAAAATTGTACTGAATCTAAATTCAGATCTTGTTGATAAACTGCGTATTTATAGTAAATTTCTAGTTAATGTCTAGAATGAAGTTTTTATACAGTTATTGTAGTAAATGACATGGGCCATAATGCAGACACACAGAATTCTCTTTGCTCCTCTAGATTTTAGCAAGATGAATTGGGTTTTGTTATACAGCAGAGTAACTGCTTATCTGTCTGGATAATTGTTAAGAATTATATGACTGCACATCATGAGGCAGGTTTTCAGACAAGCAGTAGCACAGGGAACATTTACGGAGACATTGTGTGTGTGTAATTTGGTATTTACCTGCCAGACCCATACTAAATATAAAGCATTAGTACAAACTGCTTTTTTTTTTTTACGGACCGGTTTTTTTCATAATACTTTTTTTTCATACTTGCCTTGGTTCACTGTGAGTCAAATTAACACTTCCTTCTTCTTTTAAGGACGAGCTGGCTCGTGTCCTGGTCACACTCTTTGATTCCCGGCACTTGCTCTACCAGCTCCTCTGGAATATGTTCTCAAAGGAAGTTGAACTGGCAGATTCCATGCAGACACTCTTCCGAGGAAACAGCTTAGCCAGTAAAATAATGACTTTTTGTTTTAAGGTACATTATCTCATCTTTATATCTCCTACAGATCACTTTGATAACAGACAAAGGTTAGCGATAGGCAAATACAAAGCTGCCAGGCTATGGGGTTAAGCACTTGGGTAACTGGATTAGGTGAAAACAGCAGAGTTGCCTTTGGGTCCCTGTTAATTTCAGCTCTCACATCTGTTAAGTTGAGGGAGCTTTGCTTTGTGTGTTTTAACATTTCATGAACTGAATCTTGTAGATAAGATATGCTCAGGCCCAACTTAAATAAAAGACCTTCTCCTGGAACTAACCTTTTGCCTTTCTGATTAATTCAGTTATATGAGTGATTCTGGGCCAGACCAGCTGGAAGACTGTTCCTGGTGGTGTTTTCGTAATAAGCAGTTTAAAGGTGGGAGACAAAGTCAGAGGTCTTGTTTGTGCTCCCATTTCCATTAAAAAAGCTGTGTACAAGAAAGAATCCCTGCTGGTTATTGTGGTTGTTAGTGACCTATAGTTTTCTCCAAACTGGAATTGAATTAAAATAGAAATTTGTAGAAATTGATCTCAGTTGTGTTCCAGAGGTGAAACTATAATATGCAAACCCCAGTTTTTCGGGAGTCTGGCTTATGCCAAAACAAGTCAACTGTTTTCGTGCTCTTGTAACAATTACAGAACTTTTCAGCGTCCCTGTGGATTGTTGTGTTGATCTGGCCTCTTATTCTTGTTTTTCTTGGTCACAGGTATATGGTGCTACCTACTTGCAGAAGCTTTTGGAACCTCTATTGAGGACTGTGATCACATCCTCTGAGTGGCAGCATGTTAGCTTTGAGGTGGATCCAACAAGGTTTGAGATTCAATGGGAGGAGCAAATGTAGTTATCTGTAAACATGATTCCCTGGCATTGTAAATATAAGAGGATTTCTTTTTCCTTCTTGCAAATATGTTTCTCATACTTTCATACTGTCCCACTCCTCACTTTTCCAGATGTATTATTTGTCTCTGCAGCCCTCATACCCAGGTTGTGTTGTATAGAGGATTTGCTGCACATCCTCTGAGCCTGAGAAAGCAAGGAAGAGAGAGACAGCCCTTGCAGGACTTCTCCTACTTGCAGTTTCATGCTTTTATGTAGGCCACTAATATGGGGGTTTCCAGTAGAACTGGAAACCACCTCTAGGTCATTGACTGCAGAGGCAAGACAGAATGTGTGCATGGTGTGTGTAGTTTTTTTGCTTTAATTTCTCTTATCACTTCAAGACCTGGATTTAGTAGCTGTTGCTCTAGTGCTTTGAATTATCTCTAACTCTTAGAGGTATTATAAGTATTCTTCTTCTAAGTAGCTTACCCAAATAGAGGTCTTCTTATTAATAGTTGAACCCTAAAATACCTGTGTCTATCTCCAAAGTTCCTTCCAGATAAGCCATCACGAAACTGATAATGCATTTGTTGGTTGGAATTGCGTATGCGTGCCTTTGTGTGGAATGCTCTGAGCGAATCCCCCCTACAGCTGTCTGTTCATAACTGAGTTTTACATGACCTTGTCTTTGCAACTTAGGTGGTTTAAGATAGCGATGGAAACTTTTGTGTAAAGGTTCAGAAGTATTTCTGTAAGAAAAATGAGGAAGTGAGATTACTGCCAAGCACGTAAGTGCAGCTTGTCTCCTGTGTTTGATTGCTGGTCATACCTGTGCGGGTCTGTTTCAGGCTGGAGCCCACAGAAAGCCTTGAAGAGAACCAGCGGAGTCTCTTGCAAATGACTGACAAGTTTTTTCAGGCAATCATTAATTCTTCCTCGGAGTTCCCGCCCCAGCTGCGCAGTGTGTGCCATTGTTTATACCAGGTATGCCTGCGGTGGTTGCCTGCCCTTAGGCTTTGGGGCTTGTTTGTAAAATTCCAGCAGTTTGGAGCTTGGTGCAGTACACAGTGGGCATCGCTTAAAGATTCTTCGCAGACATTTGATAAATATACAAATCTAAATGTAGGGGCTGAATGGTGTTTTAAGACTTGAGTTGTCAATGAGGAGGTGACTAAACATTGGTTTTTTAAGTACCACATTCCCTGACCTCCATCCCCAACCCCTGTGCTCTGTCCCGTGTCTCTACTCCCTGCAGCAGTTCAGCAGGTGGCTGAGCTCAGTGTCCTGCTGGGTCTCTCTTGCTCTTTGTTCCTGATGGATTTAGCTGCTGCTAAAAATCCGAGCGGGGCTCATTAGCAACAGTTTCCAGTCCTGTTTGAGGACTGTCACAGAAATGCTGTTCCTGGGAGAATACTAGAGCTCAGTGAAGTGCTCTGAAAGAGCTACTCTCGGCTTTTAGCCCATAGAGTGTATCTCAGGTCTAAAGCAAAGGAAATAGATTTTATGACCTGTGTGAACTAATGATGAACTAATTCTGGGTTAATCAGGGCAACTGCTGCGATTCCCAGAGCTTGGGAGTGAGGAACAGTGAGTTTATGTTGTGACTGTTGTGGTCTGGGGTGTTGCTGTGAGCTTCTGGAATGAATCAGGCGTGCAAACACTGTGCTTGTGTCTGCTCTAACAGCTCTGTGAATGGCCTCTGAAGCCACCACTTTCTTCTCCTGACAGTGGTTGTGTTTGGGTTGGTGGGGGAGTGACTTTGGGGTTTTTTTGGTGTGTTTGGTTGCTGAGATCAGGAAATGGGATGGGCCACTTGGTCTCCTTCACGGCCACAGTCTCACTGATGTCGCTGTGGGGAATAACTAGAGTGTTACTGAAAAAGCCACACAACAGCCTTGGTTGTTCCTCCTCTTACTGGATGCTACATTTTCCCACATCTGATCCCAGAATTAGGTTTGTATGCTGGAGGTATCAGATTATTGCTATTTCAGTGGTACCTTGCTAGAAATTATTTCTCTACAGACCATTTGTGATTCCTACGTGCAGTGGAATTTCTACAATGTGCTCACCAGTGGGCATTCCCAGAGATTTTTCTATGGAAGCCTTTCCAAGTCTGTTGGCTCTGTTTTTGCGTTTAGTGCATTTAGTAATGAGGGTAGTTTGTTCCTGAACGAGGTGATTTACTGACAAATACACAAGTGATATATACTGACACTCAGCTTCAATGTTTACTGCTTTAGCTGTTTCTGGTAACACCCATATTTCTGTACAAGTGTTTGTTCATCACAAATAGTATAGTAATTTATTCTGTACTTAAAATTCCTGAGAGTTTTGAAGAGTCTGGCCTTTATTTGAAAGGAAGTACGATCAAGGTCTGATTTGGAAGTATTAATCAATTTTTGTCATAAGAACCAAACAGGTGATTTTTATAAGATAGCTTCACTGTTAATAAGGTGAATGCGTGCTACCAAGCACTAGTGTGAGAGTAAATGAGGCTGAATTTTGTAGGTTTTTTTAATGCTTAGAGTTTTAAAGTAACCATGTGTGCAAAGAATACTCACCAGGTGTTGTTCTTTAAAGGATTAAGAGCTAATTTTAGTCAACGTAGCAACATCACAAAAACGTGTCTTTAGTTGGATATTGGTGTCTGTGCTGGCTGGTGTTTCTGTTTTGGAAACAGAGCCCAGTTAAGTATTTCCCTTTGGAAACATCGATAACTGGCTACTGTGACAGGTTCACCTGACTCCTTACAGGTAATGTATGCTCAGGAGTGGGATGTGGTGAGGAATAAGCCTGACCAAAGTAACTCCTACAGAGAATTTGTGCTGGCTGTTTCAGAAAATCCCCACAAACATACATGGTTTTTCTTATTAAAGAGAAGTGGAAAATTTCCTGTAACTGCAGTATCTCAATGAGTAGGGTGTGTGTACAACTGCTTCAGAAGCCACTCTGTGGAAATTACACGGGGGAAGTTGGCAGAGGCTCCACTGGGTAAATGTTACCAGGTCCTGCACAACTTCAGTTCAGTTTGGTGAGCAGAATAGCTTTTGCTGCCTGGTTTGGTTTTACTCTGTTACATTCCCAAGCTGTAGAAGTTCTGTCCCAGTTCCAGTGTGACCCTGTAAGGATGGTTTGAAGGTCAGTGTGTGTTTCCTCTCAAGTGCTGAGCGCAGTGTGGATCCAGCTCCAGGTGTGGCTGTAGGGCTTCCCAGGGATGCTCAGCCACCATTCCAGCTCCCAGGAAGGCTGTGAGATTTAACTTCAGGATGTACCTCTGGCCAGGGAGCATTGCACAAGGCTGAGGTGCTCTGGCTTTGCTCACATCCTGGAGGAAATAGGACAGAATGTGATACTTCTTGGTGGGTCCCTTTGTATCTCAATGAAATGCAGAAATAAGCACAATCAAGTCAGATCTCTTTGATTTGGAAATCAGTAATATTAACATAGATCTGCTGGCTTTTTTCTTCCTTTGTCCACAGAGTGTTTTATGGCAGTGTTAGTTTTCCCAGTGGGAATAACCCTGATGGTTCACAGGTCTAACTAAATTGAAGGACACACAGAGAAACATTGGGAAGATTTAAAACTCGAAATTTAATTTTAAAAGTAATTTGTATTTCAAAGGTATAACACTACCATTTTTACTATTGAAATTATTTGGGGATGGTGAAATACATTTGAAAGCTAAATATACCATTTAAGGCCCAATATTGTATATGATGAGCACATTGATGTGGTTTGACTTTTAATCTAGCCAGAAATAGTAGAAATGATTGAAATTCAACATTTGCTTGTTTTGTATTTAGTGCTTTGTAAATAAGATGTAATAAAACTGTGAAATAAAAACTCCATCATCAGTCTTTAGTTTATATATTTCATTTTCTGTTGGTTATGTTTGTTACATTTTACTGTGTAATTTATGTACAAGTCAACATTGGGTTTTTTGTTGCTGTATGTAGTTGGTGCTGTGACTTGTTTGTGCTCATCTCTGTTCTGTAGGCAACTTGCCACTCTCTACTGAATAAAGCTACCGTAAAAGAAAAAAAGGAAAACAAAAAATCAGTAAGTTTGGAGACCTTTTTATTAGCCATTTCTTTCAAAGCACAACAGAAATCTTTTGCTGTTTGTTCAAAATATCTTCACTTCAGTCTATTTGACCTCACTGTAAAATCATTCTACTAATTCTGGCACAAAATAGCTTTCATTTCAATTAACACTGGAATTAAGTTATATTTAAAATATTCTCTGTGTGCCTATTTGAGTAAACAAAAGACATTTTTAACATTACTGCTTAGTATTTCATACTTTTACTCTTCTAGCCTTGCCACCGTCTTCAAATTAAAAAAAAATGTGGAAGAAAAATGTTTTCTTTGGTTTCGAGAACAATCTGAGTCTGTTGAGCTGCTTTAACACTCTGGCAGATAACCTGAGCTTGCATCCTGGGCAAAGAACAATTAATAATTGTGGGGTACTGAAAAGAGGATCACGGGACTTGTTTCTGAAACATTTTCTTTTGTTTGCTTTGTGACTAAGCAAAAAAATAAATAAAATTAGCACTGGTATTTATTTCCTGAGAAAAGCAGATTTCCCATTTTAAGTAACCTGCTTTGTTAGAGTTTAGATCTGTGGGTTCTTTAGAGTGGTGTCATTAAAAGTTCAGATTTATCCTTTTCATTGGCAGTAACTTCAAAATATAAAGTGTGAATAAAGTAGGCAGAATTGAAATTTAGACTTTTACTGAATGCTTTCTTATTTTTGCTGTAACTGAGCAGAATAGTAATCATGTTTAAAATGCAAAATCTGTGGGCAAACCAGTATTTTATGAGAAAATACCAGTAATTGCATCCCAAGGTAACTGACTGGAGTTGCTATTGAACCAAAGCAATTCTTGGTGTATTTTGTACTAATGACTTTGTTGGTTTAAGCAGCATGATTTGAGATTGCACTAGTTATGTTTTGAAGTATTTTACTAAAACGAGTTTTGTTTGGTTTTTTATTTGTTTTGAACTATACCTTGTAATACCAACTTGCTAATTTTATTCTGTGAGAAGGTAGAATCTGACTCATTTGCTTAACCATTGTTACTCATTAAAGGTACACGTACACATATTGACACTTTATAGAACCACATGTTGCATATCTAAGAACTTTTATTTTTGCCAGGAAGCTTTGTCTTTTAACTTTTCAAAGTCAAATTAAAGATATCTAGAGAATAACTCTCCTCTTACTAATGCACAGTTGATTTCCTAAAAGTGAAGGGATTTCTTTTTTTCTTACCACATTTTCAGAGTTACTTTGTTTCCCTCCATAGAAAAGAAGCGTATTTTAAATACCTAGTAGCTGTAGCAAATTCCTGCTCCGTGGTTTTGGACAGTGTGTGTGTAGGCACGGAAGTGCACTGGCTATTCAGCTCTGGCTCATTGTCTTTCTGTGGAGATTTCATTGCTAGTTCTGAAGAGTATTTCTACAAATACCGCCCTCCTGACAAATTTGAAATTACTCCTGAAACTTTACAGCACGAGTCTTTACTGCTGGCAAGGCTCTTATGCTCAATTGTGCCATTGTAAACGCACAGATAAAAGACCCACTAATTCCAAGAGCATGGTGTGTATTTGATGGAAGGCTGTGCACACCTGAGAATGAACGTACAGCATTCCCTGCTCCGCTGCCCGTGGCAGGGCCCTGGCATGGGGGCCGGCCGCTCTCAGGTACTGGGCAGCAGCTGCTGTAGCCACGTCCCCCAGCAAGGAAGGCTGTGCAGCCCCGAGGTGAAGCCAGCTGGTGTGAGACCCCCTGCCCCTCACTCCTGCCCCTCCGTTCCCACCCTCTGCCGTGCCACAGAGTCCCGCTTACACGCACTCAGCATGACCGGTGTGGAAAGAATGCTTAGGCTTGGCTTTACCGTGCGAGGCTTTGCTCGGCTGCTCTGCCCTCCCTTAACACAGCGCTGTTCTCTATAACCCGACTCCGTAGGTGGTCAGTCAGCGCTTCCCCCAGAACAGCATCGGCGCGGTCGGCAGCGCCATGTTCCTGCGCTTCATCAACCCCGCCATCGTGTCCCCCTACGAGGCCGGCATCCTGGACAAGAAACCCCCGCCGAGGATCGAGCGGGGACTGAAGCTCATGTCAAAGGTAAGCCTACGCTTTCCCTTGCCCATATTTCGTGTTCTGCTCTTTGACGGGCATGAGAAAACGTAGAGACCCTCGTGGTTTTGTGTAGCGCCCACCGTGTTTATTGAAGGTGCAGTTTCCATGCTGTTTAAACATCGTGGGCATTAAAGTCAGAGCTCACAGCGAGGTGAGGATGGGCAGCAGTGTGTATGGGGAAAAACACCTTGCCAAGGTGATGGGGAACAGAGCGGAATCCCACAAACAAATGACCCGTGTTGCTGTGAGCACAGTGAGGGGAACAGCCAGCACTGAAGGGACTTTTCCTGTCTTTAGTCTCATTTGGTCATATTTCTTGTAAAAATGAAAAGAAAAAGGTTTAATGATGGCACACAGATTCTGTGTCCTGTGTATATCACCCATTTGAAATGCTGAGAAACTATATTTTTCTTAAAATAGGCGTGTGCTGTTGCTTTTACTTGCCCATGTAATTTCCAGGAAAAATAGTTAACATTTAATAAGTGGTGGTTTGAAAGATGATTTCCTGATTTAACTTGAATAAAGTTCGTAAATAAGCGAAGTGGTTTTCCAGTATTTAAAAGTATGAGAAAGAAAAGACTTTGGAAGTGAATGTGTTTTAAATTAGTTGGTTTATTGGCCTTTTTGTTGTTTTGAGGTTTCGCAACAAGGTAAAATAAATATTTCTTCCAATGAAGTTAAAGTGGCAGAAGGAGTTAGCTGTTAATTACCAATACCGTAACAGTTAATACATGAAACTTTTGTGTCTTTACCATCCTTTTATTCCTTAGATACTTCAGAGTATTGCCAACCATGTCCTGTTTACAAAAGAAGAGCATATGCGGCCTTTTAATGATTTTGTGAAAAGCAATTTTGACGCCGCACGAAGGTAAGGACTGGGGACACTCCCAGTCTGTGGGGTGTGAAGAAGGAGCTGAGAGTGCCCTCACAGCCTTTTAATTTACCTGGACCCTCCTTGGGAGTTTTCCCTCCCACACTGATGGCTGTTCCTGTATTTGTATTCCAGGTTTTTCCTCGACATCGCGTCCGATTGCCCCGCGAGTGACACCGTCAACCACAGCCTGTCCTTCATCAGCGACGGCAACGTCCTGGCTCTGCACCGCCTGCTGTGGAACAACCAGGAGAAGATCGGCCAGTACCTTTCCAGCAACAGGTGAGGCTTCAGAGGTGGGAAGAAAGGACTTTCTGATGGGAAGTGTGTCATAGAATCAAGGAATGGTTTGGCTCGGAAGGGGCCTTGAAGCCCATCCCATTCCACGCCCTGCCATGGGCAGGGACACCTTCCCCTGGCCCAGGTTGCTCCAACCTGGCCTTGGACGCTTCCAGGGATGGCGCTGCCACAGCCTGTCTGGGCAACCTGTGCCAGGGCCTGCCCACCCTCACAGGGAAGATCTTCCCGATACTCAATCTTAACTTACCCTCACTCAGCTTAAAGCTGTTAATATTTGGAAAGACTCTCCTATGCTTCTGTTGTTACTACTGAGAAGAGTATCAGTTTTTGTTGAAGACTTTTTTTTTTTTCCCCTTAAAGAAAATCCAGCCTGCTCCAGCCTGTTGGTGCTTGGTAGGCAAAAAAAGATAGGAATTGCTGAGTGAAGGACTTTTCTTACAAGGAATATGCTGTTTTTAGGGACCACAAGGCTGTTGGACGACGACCTTTCGACAAGATGGCGACTCTTCTTGCCTACCTGGGGCCTCCTGAGCACAAACCTGTGGCAGATACACATTGGTCCAGTTTAAATCTCACTAGTTCCAAATTCGAAGAGTTTATGACGAGGTAATAATGAGATTGTTGTGGTGGGGACACACAGTGTGGGTTTCTAGACCTTACCCTTGTGTGGAGCTGTAAGCAGTTACTAAGGCTCCTGCTGTGGTTTTGAAGGGGAGTTAAAAAAGCTGAGTCTGCATAAAGCTTTTAGATTCTGAGTAGATTTTAATTAAAAAAACTAAATTGGGAACCAGAGCTGGTGGTAACATTTGTGATTTAAAGAAGGCTTAAGATTTTGTGTACTTAATATGCTTGTTAAAAGATGGAAATAAAGAGGGTTTGGGAATTTTTTTGTTTTTAATTTTATTTTTTTGAAAGGTAGTTACGAAAGTTGATGTCAATACGTTGCTTTTTAGGCATCAGGTCCATGAAAAAGAGGAGTTCAAAGCACTGAAGACATTAAATATTTTCTACCAAGCTGGGACATCCAAAGTTGGGAATCCTGTTTTCTACTACATCGCTCGGCGGTAAGAAACCTTTCACCTTCCTAATCTGAAATTAAACCTGTATATGAAAAGTGCCAAGTGTATATGAGAGATACCCACTTTGGAACAAACCAGAATGTGAAAATAGCTTATTTGTTAAAATTTGCTCACAGCATTTTTGAGTTGTTTCCTAAACCAAAATGGCCATGGTTTTTCATCCCAGGAGTATGTGATTGCCTGTGGAAAAACACCTAATATTTGAAATACATTTTATTAATCTTCACTGTTTCAAGTAAACTACATCTGCACCACATTGCTGTTAACCCTTTATCAGTGATGTTAAAATTTTCATTTTCTGAAGTATTAAATGAATAACAAGCTAAAACATAGGATAAAATTTCTCATAGTGGTCCCTCTATCACATTTTAGGGAGTAATACAAATATTTGGTTGTGATATTGCTTCAGTTCCACTGTCATGGTCTAAGTGACAAGTTTTTGAAAATGATTGGGATCTGTGGAAACAACACAAAAGTAGTAAGAGAAGCAAAAGAGCGTGTTTTTCCTGTAATTTTGAAAGTTTTAAGTTTTCCCTGCTTTGGAAGATAGGGATTCACAAGTAGCATGTCCTGCAGTATTGGAGAATTTGGGAAGAATGTCCCAAGGTCAGTATCGGGCAGATTATGGTCAACTGAGTCACAATTCTCTGTCTTAAAAAAAAAAAATTAAATAAACTAGTTTTATTTGAATTAACATTTGCAGTCTTAAAGCTGCAGCTAGAGTAAGACTGTAACTGAAACTTGATGTTTCAGTGTAGTTATTGAGTACCTGCACTATGAAATCCCTGGAGCACCGCATGTGGAGAGCACCATGACTAAGAGTTTTTAAGGCAAGGGAGATGCTCGTGGTCACAGCCAGGTGCGGTCAGAGGCAGCTCTGTGGAGGTGGATGAGCTGCTGTCCCTGTTCTCTGTGCTGCCTTTGCTGTGGGTGATGGTGTTGCTGGTGGGGTGTGTGCTGGCAGCACTGGCTGCTTTTGGTGTGGTGCAGTTGAGGGAGTTCTCACCGGTCCTGGTGTCACTGTGGCACTTTGGGGTGCTGGCAGAGCCCATGTGGGTGTTCCTGGTCTGGTTGTTGCTGATGCATTTTGTGCCAGTGGGGCTCATACTTTGCTTCTGCTCTTGTTGCTGTGGTTGCTGGTCGTGGCGGCTGAGTTCATGCTGGTGGAGCTGCCTGTGCCACCAGAGCTGGGAAAGTTCTCGTGGTTGCTTTGGCTCTTCCTGGTGCTCCTGTTGGGTTCCTGTGACTCTTCCTGGTGCTCCTGTTGCTGGCTGTGATGCCAGCAGGGTGCTGGCCGCGGGACCTCGCTGTGAATGTGCTTGGCTGTGTCATGAACAGGAGTAGTTGTGGTCCGTGGGGTCTCTTGTCTGAGCTGCCCCGTTGGGGTGAGGCTGGGAAGGGCTCCTTGTGGCACTGCTGCTTGTGGTGCCAGTGGCATTGATGGGGCCACTTCCAGGAGGGGATGTCATCAGTGGTGAACCTTCTGCAGAGCCTTGGTGTTCCTGTGAAAACATGGAAAGAAGTAGAGGAAGCCACTTCCTTAGCAGCATCTTCTGTTTGTTTCCAGCAGTTTAAATAAATAGTCAACACGCACTTGCCAGCAAGTCAATCTTCAAATTGCATCTTTCTAATGAAAAAAATGTTCAACAGGCATGTAAGATTTTTTTCAGTTAATTGAAATTGTAGATCCTTGATTCTATTAAATTTTTCGTTGTTTTCAGTAGTGCTTTTTAGTCTATAGGTTGAGTTACAAATCTCCTTTGACTGGGGAAAATGCCTGCATTTAACTGTTCTGCATTTTCAATGCCCTTGACACTTTGGGTGGAGTGCCAGAACACAGGATAAGTAGCTCACTTATCTTCTTGTCCTGATTTTCTGTCTTCAAAGGCCACACAACCTTCCGCGAACCTGCCTGTGTGCTGACAGAAGGGGCTTCCCCAAGAGAAGCCTGGATGCCTTTTCTCCCCTTTTAATTTTTTTTTTTTTAGCAAAATCCCTATTGTTTCAGCTCTTTCTACACACTGAAGTGAAGGCAGTCTTTGAATTCTCTTTAAAAAATTCTTTGTTTGCTTGCCACGTTTTCTTCTCCATTTTATTCCATTAGACGTTGTCTTATTTCATGTTGAGTAAAACAGAATGCCTGCATTGTTATCCTGTCCTGTTCAGACAAGAAATTAGGCATATAAGTGTGGAGAATAGTGATAACCCATCTTAAAAAGTGACTGTGCCTGGCAGTGATCCAAGGCATCCTTATGTATTCTGTGCAGGCCTGACATACGCAGAGTTTTGTCTTCGTTTGCAGAGCAAGAAATGGTTATTTCATCTGCAAAGAAAGAATTTCTGGAGGTAAATCAATACAGAAGTTTGCAGCATATGTTTGGTAGGCCCAGCTCACTTACCTCCCTCTTTAAAAGCAGAAAAGTGAAGTTATCCACAGCTCGCTCCCTGGGCAAACCACCCCCCCTGCTCCTGGTGCGGTGAGCCATGTGCTCCTGCCTTCGGAGAGGGGGGAAGGAGCAGCTTTCAGGACATTTTACCCAGGTACAGAATACTTAGTGAAAATATGGTTGCACTTCAATGCAAGCCTTGCTCCCAGGTGGAAAACTGCCTGTCCCTGGAGCAGCTGCACCTTGTTGTCCTGGCAAGGCTGCTTTCCAACCCAGCAGGACAGGCTTTGCTCTGGGATGATGCTCTGGCATCTTCTCTTCTCACAGGGTTGTGGCTAAATGGGGCTTATTTGGGGTGTTTGTCTCCTGGTTCTGAGCCAAATGTTGTGTTTTTAAGGTGTGAAATGTGGTTAAACTGTTTAGATTGGAGCTGTCAGTATGTTTGAGGTCTTGCAGCAGGCTGGGGTTTTTTGGGGTTGCTTTTTTTTTCCTTTTTAAGTGGTTTTTTTTTTTTTTTTTCCCCCTAATTTGTGATCTTGTTGCTAGGACATTGTTGAGTCATTTCACTGATATATTTGGATCAGTTTATATCGTTCTTGTGCTGTGAAATTTAATTCCTTCTGTCATCCATCTTCACATTTTGTTTCCTGGGCAACAACCCGGCTTCTGGAGCCAGTGCTGTTCTGTTTTTAAGCCCTAGCCTTTTACTAAAATGATCTATAAATCAATAAATATCGATCCTGAACTACTGCTATTAGGTTTTAAAGCTGCTCCCAAACTAATTAATAGGAGTACAAACCTCTGAGTTATTGCTGCAGACCGCAGCAATCCCCACCAGCAGTTTTACCCTTTCGAGAGCGAGCACAAAGCTGTTAAAGTTGTGCCAGAGCCTTTTTGGGTATTTTGAATATTGCCCTGAAATGCTAAATAGCTGATTTGGAAGGCAATTTCTCTTGAAAACAGATTATTTGATATTTCTGGTGCTCTGAGAGAGCAGGATGTTTACAAACGCAGGGTTTAGCTCAGTGTGACTGCGCAGTTGCCCAGCAACAAGTGCTTGGCTGCCACACTCCTGCCTCCTCCTGCTTCCTTATCGACTCATTCGTATTCCAGAAAACTACAGGCAAGCCTAAATTCCAGTCTGCTTTATTGAAAGCACGCTGAGTAAGAAGCCCTGGTGCTTGCCCCAGGCGGGGTTTGGGCAGGGAGCACAGCCCTGGAACGTGGCAGGGCTGGCTCACTCCAGGTTTTGTATCCCAGCTTCCCAGTCCTGTGCATGGATTTGGAAAACCCCCCAACCCCACTTTCACTTCTAGGCTTTTATAGCATGCTGGAGACTGAAGTTTGAGTAGCAAGCCCTTCAGGGTGAGGGCTTGCAATTTGCCCCAAATAACTTCTGGAAAAGGATGTTTTCCTCCTGCTCCTCACTGAATGGTCTCATTGTGGGTGAAGCATTCTCAGTGTGTTTAAAGTCAATTCCGTGTAGGTTTTTTTAATGCAACAGAGTTTGGCATCCTGCGTTGATTCTGCAGCAAAGACACGTGTAATATTTCATGTAATTTCCTGAAACCAGGCAGTTCAGTCACAGCACCTGGTTTTGTGATCAGTCCTGCCTGGCAAGCCAAGCTGCTCCCACTGTGTGGGTTGAAGCCATATGAATGAGAGAGTTCTGGGAATACTGAGTTCTGAGCACAGTAAGTAGGTTGCTGCTGTGTTATAGGCAGTCGGCAGTCAGACACATGGACTGCCCAAAGAGATGCTTTAGGTGGTTTAGGGATGGCTTAGGTGTTTGCAAGTTCTAAAGGGCAGGAAGGAGAAGGACAGTCCCCATGTTATGATCATCTCATCAGCTTATTACTAAACAGTATTAGGGATACATCAGTATCAAAATAATACAACTTAATTTAACTGTAATTTCCCCCGTAAGACATGAAGATGGAGCCAAAAGTCTGCTTGGAACAGGTTTGTGTAATGAATTATTAACTATTCAGTGGTATTACTCTGCTTATTTGAAAAGAAGCACTGACATTAATTCAGTTCAATACAAACATAACTTTATTTTTACTTAAATGCCAATGAAATAACTGTACAAATCCATTGTGTAACATTTACTGTTAGAAATTAAAACACGTTTCCGGTTATAGAAATACTGTTCACAGTTGGAAAGTTGTGATTTCTCTGATACCAGTAGTTGTAAATGGTTTACAGCCCCCATTGACACCTTAGGAGAAACAGGTAGAGGACTCCAGTCTCAGTTGTGAGGTTTTCTGGGTTTTGCAGCACCTTCATGCTACAATAACTGGAAATTAAATGGCCTGGAATGAATGGAAAACATTGTATAAGATCTGTAATATTAAGTGAGTAATACGTTTTCAATTAACTTGTTCTTCAGTTTTCATTTCATGCTGTTTGCAAAACTTCATCTGGAGTATATCAAGTACCTTTGCCATAATTTAAATAATTTTCCTAGAGTGGACAAAACCATGCGTGCAACTAATTTCTACTCGCTGATGGTGCAGATGTCAAGGAGAAGAGCATCCATGCTCGCCCTTAGAAAGCTGGGATTTGGGCATGTTCAATGCCATGGGCTGAATTAATTCCCTTTGAAGCCACAAGATTCAGGATTGTTTCAATGACATCTCGCCAGCTAATTGCTTAATTGATTTGTGACATGACTTGTGCTAGAAATTGGCTGATATTTCCTTTTACTGTTAGTAGTTTGCCACAGTCTGGCTGATTTGAGATATTCTTTTAAGCAGAATATATTAACATTTCAGGATGTCACTTGACATAGAGTTAAGGAGTTCCATGTAATTAATTTGGGTAGATAACTCCCTGGTGCTGGAGAGTGTCATGGCATTGAACATCTGGCGTTTTCCTCTACTTTTATCTTTGCTTTCCCCCCCCCCCCCCCCCCTTTTTTTTTTTAAAAGCATGGAGAGAGCAATAACTTGCCTGCAGTCTCTTAAGTGGAGACAGAACAGAAGGATACTGGCCCCTACCACTTTCTCATGCTGAAGCTGGACCATGTTGCCTTCTCAGTTTACACCCCGTTAGCAGAGATCATGGCATTGTCATATTTAATTCCTAAATTCAAGGCTGTTGTTCTTCGTATTTAAAATACCCTAATACATATGAAGCAAACATAGATACACATGCTAGCAATTTTGCTCAGGAATAACTTCTTATTAGTGAAACATCTCAGTTTAGTTCCTTTATTTTTTCCCCTTCCTTTTGCATGTTGTCATAACTTACAGAGCATCTGTGCTGCTATATTACAGGAATTGCTCACTGGCAAGTCAAGCAAGACAATGCAGATATGATACAGGCCTTCTGTTTTTTTCCGGTTGTTCAATGACAAAATCATACATAAAATCAGTACTTAAAATTCTGATGTGTTTATTCTGTGCAAGTAAAATGAAAAATTTAAATACAAAATAAGCACATTTTTAAAAACAAAATAATAGATTAGTTGTACTCAATTAAGACATATGAAAATAAGTAGCAGCTTAGTATCAAGACATTAGTGTGCACATCTTTTAAGAACTGTTGTTTTCTTTAGGCCAGAGTCAGAACTCTGAACTTCTTGTATTTTGATGCATTTTTTTTCAACTGGATGTCTTAACTCCAGCTGTGTATCACAGGAATACACTCAGTAATTTCCCCAAGGTACAAGCCCTTAGTCAACAAACACGGCCACTGCGTGGAGCACTACAACATAAACCAGAGAGACTTCCCAGGTACTTGCTCGGGAGGGCACACGAGTGTTGGGAACGCTGGTCGTGGGTTCCTCTTTCCTTAAGGTAGCGGTTGTGCTTTGAGGCATCTTGGAGTAGTTTGTTGGCATTCCACTGGTGATGCTTAAAGTCATGGGAGTGGTGGATGATCCTGTGGAGCGGGTCAGGCTGGAGTTGCCCTCGGTTGGATCCCTGATGTGGATCGTGCGCGTGGCTGCTGCCTCTTGGTAGCCGCCGTTCCTCGAGGTCAGGCCGTCGGGGTGACGGAGCAGGGGCCGGTCCGTGCCGGGGAACAGAACCGTGTGGCTTTGGGTCGCCAAGGGAGTCACTTCCTTGGCTTTAAATTGTTTATGCGTTTTGGTCATGTCGGTGGGCTCAGCTGCCTCGGCAGAAGTGGCTCTGTCTGCTGCCTTCATTCCTTTGATGATGGGGCTGGAGTCCGGGGCTGTGGGCACGGCCGAGGCTGGCGCGGCGCTCGCCCACAGCCCAGCCTGGTGGGCACAGGGAGCCCCAAGGACACGGGCAGCTGTGCCCTGCACCCACTGCAGCAAGTAAGGGATGTTTTGTTTATCGCTGCAGGACCAGGGGTTGTTGTACAGAGTTACTACCTGCAGCTGAAGGAGCTGGTCAAAAGCTTTGTCAGGAATGTACGAGAACTTGTTGTTGTGCAGGTAGAGGCTTGTGAGGTGTTGAAGTCTCACCAGGGTTCCTGGGAGTATCTGGGACAAGAAGTTACTGGATAGATCCACCGTCTCTATGTTGTAGGGCATATTGGTTGGAACTGTCCAAAGTTTGTTGCTGCTGAGATTGAGAAACTTGAGACTGCTCAGTGTGTTGTTGATCAGGACAGCTCTTTCCACCATATTCCTGGAAACATCGAGCACTCGAAGATTCCACTGGTAAGCTGTATCAAGTTTCTGAAGAACTTTAATGTTGTTGTTTGTGGCATATAATTCCCATAAGGACTTGGGCAGGTGAGCGGGAACATTCTTGAGCCAATTATTTGAAATATCAAGGGTCCTCAGATTGGTGAACCTCGTTAGCTGATGATCGAGATCTACAAACTGGTTAAAGGACAGATTTAAATATGTAAGGTTGTCTTGAAGTCCCTGGGGCAGCAGAGTTAAGTTTCTGCCTGAACAGTCCACATTCCTGTCGTTTCCTGAGCATGTACAGCTAGAAGGACAGATACCCAAACTAGTGGGTATGAAAACCAGAAGGACCAGCAGACAGGTAGATGTATTCAATATCTGGTATTCCATTGTTGCCTGGAAATAAATATACCAAAATGACACCCTTTAAATCCATGTAAGACATTTTATCTCTGTGTAAGGGTTGTCTGGGCAATGGCCACTTGCAGGAGAAATTAAGTAAAAATATCAATAACCCCCTTTGTGGCACGGTCCTTTTTAGAATTGTTCAAGAGGGACTTCACAAAGCATCCCTTCAGCCTGTCATGTTGTCTGGCAGAATGAGACTTGTTTTTTCATCTCCCTTTCCCCCTCCAGCTCAAATGAGGGCTTTCTTCCGAAAATGCAAGTCTCTTCCAAACGTTGTACAATGTCTGCTTCTTGTTTTTAGTGATTTCAAGCCTATATTATGTTTGGAATAATGTGTTCTTTTATAGAGGATGAAAAAATGGCTGTCAACTGGATCTGCTTCACAAATCTCTGCAGTAATGTAGCAGTCCCCCCCATCCAGGGATGCTGTTTGCTTAAGTAAATTGTTTAAAATGCATCTTAGGAATTGAGTTTGAAACACAAATTCCATGTTCATGCTAACATGCACATTAGTATTTTCCCCTCCTTACAGTGTTAATTGCATTCCCAAAGCTGGTAACACATGTTCGGAGCCCCAATTACTGTTAGTAAGAAATCTCCGACACTGCAGCAAATTTCTGGTGCAAGCATCTGTCAGCAACTCCTAATTCCGCTCCTATTTCCGTCTCTGATTCCGTAGTAGGTTTTTGTGATTAAAAACAAAAAAACCCCACAAACTTACCGTGGTCTCCTTGCAGTATCAGCACATCGTTTCTGTGATGGATTGGAGCTCAGAGGTCGCCTTGTTCTGGAGAGCAGCTCCAGAGGCAGCCGGGGGCTGTGCTTGTCTCCTCAGCTGCATCGTGTCCCTGCGCGCGGCTCCGCAACCACCTGATCGGCGGCACTGCAGAGCCGCGGGGCTGGCGGGGCTGGTGCGCAGCAGAGCGCACATCCAGGGACCAACCCGGGCTCCGGCGTGGGTCAGGGAGCCGCTCCGCAGCTCCAGCTGCGCGCTCTGTTAGTGCTCCGAGCAGAACGAGCCGGAGCGCCTGCAGAAACGGCACCCAGGGAAATGTCTGGAGGCTGTTGGAGCCTGAGCTGTGATTCCTTTGAGCGTTTCTGTTTGAAAAGTCGGGTTAAGTTGTGTTCTCTTTTACCTTCGATTAACCTCTCCTCCTTTAATAGAGGCTAATGTTAATTTAGGCTTCCTATCTTCAGCTTTTTGAAGCTACACTGCCAGAATATATTTTCATAATTTTAAGATAATTTTCCACTCCTCAGATCAGGCTGTCACTGTCTTGTCAGGTATAATATAGCTCAGCTCGGAGGATTTTACAGATTTCTACAGGAATTCTCTGTCTGAATTTCTCAAAGTAATTGGTAAAAGTGTATGTAGTTCATAATGTAAATTTTAACAGGTTATAATGCAATGAGCCTTAAAAGAGTCTCTTTGTATAATTGTAATGCTATTCTTTAGGCATAGCCAATCATACAACTTACGTAAACTGTAAGAAAAAATTAGAAATATATTTTCCTATGACCATTATATGCACAGCAAGCTCAAATTGAACTTGCATAAGTTACTGCTCTTTTATTAGTGGTAGTTTAAAAATTTTGAGATTTATTAGGTGTAAACCTGTGCCCTGTGCTATGTCCACAAATCTATTCCCTACTCAAGCAAAGCCAAAGCTCCAAACTCTGTGCTGTTTTGCAGAGCTGTTATGAAAAGTTAAGTTCAGCATCTAGCAGCTTCTCTCTATAAATATAAATATTCAACACTGGCAAGGAAAAAAAGTAAAAATTAATTTACTTCTGAGACCACCGTGGTGCTTAGCAAAGACTGGTGTTGGGGAGGTGAGCTTTGCTGGTACTCAGGACCCAGAGAGGAGCGTATAAAGCACTTGGACACCTTGAGTTCAGAGGAATCTCGTATCCATGAAACACTACATGAATTTTTAAAATCTGTATTAGTAGTTGAAAGTGTTCAGAAAATACTGCTTCAGAGGAAGAAGCCCCAGTGAATGTGCACAGCTAGTTCTGCTAATCATCTGCCTGAGCGTGCTGCAAACTTTACAGTTTGTGCACAGCAATCCAAAGTCTCTAGGTACAAGGAAGCCTTTTTGTAATTGTTCTTCAGGTGTTTGGAGCCATTTGAGCTTTTTAATGACCATAATATTAACTGTTCACTCACGCTGTTCTCTGTTTTACCAGACTATAGTGCGATGGGACTGGAGATTTTATGCCAGTCAAGCTCTTTGGTCGTATTTGACTGAAGGAAATCTCATTCCTAGTAGTAAAGAACAGCCTCTGGCTGTTGGGAGGATTTGGTTGGTAGCTGTAACCCACTGGTACTGGGTTGTTACCCTGTCACAGGCAGAAAACGGGCTTTTATATAAATCACAGAATCCCAGAATGGTTTGGGTTGGAAGGGACCTTAGAGCTCATTTTGTTCCACGCCCAGCCGTGGGCAGGGACACCTTTCACTAGTCCATGTTGCTCCAGGCCCCGCCCAGCCTGGCCTTGGACACTTCCAGGGATGACAAATAGTTCCGACTTTGTTTTGAATTCAAAACTCTGTATCTGAACAAATACCCGGTTGAACTTTAAGTGACCAAAACATATTCGAATTAGAAAGCTTTATTAAAATTAACTGGAATTCATTGCATTCCACTCACACAGTCCAGTGGAGCAGACACTGTTGAGAAACCCTGAGTCCCTCTGAAGCTGGGCTGTCTCTGAGAGCTGCATCTCCATGTGTCTGTCTATACTGTGTGTACTCTGCCTTCTGTAGTTCCCCCACCTCTGGAGCCTCTAGTTACACATAATGAGTGGGCACAATTTGTATTGTATTTGGAACTGATTTGCCTCAAGCAGAAGCAGGTAGTTCCCTCTTGTAAAAGCTGAAGTTGGGAAACACCAGGGAAACGCCTGTGCTGTGGCCTCACTGTTCTTGCCTATGTCAGCTTCTCCTTTTTTCACTTATTTGAAAAATACTTGGTTTAAGAAGAATGTGGAGTATTCCGTAAATTAATTTCGGCAGCCTCCAAAGGGTGCTCTGGCTGGGGCAGTGGTTCATGAAGCTCCTGCAGCAGGAGCTCGGGTGGTGGGGGTGGTAGTTCCTCTGCTTCCAGGTGAAATGCCAACTGCTTGCTGGGATCTGAGCTGGGACCCTCAGGGGGTTCCCTGAGCCAGTCAGGTGGAGGTGGCAGGTCATGGGCCTCGGGTGGAGTGTCTGGGTGAGGACAGGAGTCACCCGCCCCATTCCCTGTTTCTGGAGAGGGAGCTGGAGGTGGGTCTGTGCTGGGAGCAGCCGGGGGAGGCGGCTGCCCGTTCTCGTGGCTGGCAGTGTGGTGGGCTGAGTTCTCTGATCCAGTGGGATCCTGCTGTAAGTTCGGGCCTTGTTTCAGTTTCCAAGGCAACATGAATAAAACTGATGACCGTTTGTTGTCCTGGTCAGAGTCCATGAGGAGATCTGGTGTGTCTCCGTCTGCGAAGGGAGACCGGCCTGCCCAGTTGGAATTGGCCAGAGCAGGCCCAGGCCTTATGCAGCATTTCCACAGGAGAATTACAGTAATTGCCAGTATCATACCAACCAAAATGTTGCCAATTATCAGTGCTGCTACCCAGCTGCCATCGCCAGCTTCTTCCTCCCCTGTGGGGACCTGAGGTGTTAAAACAGCCAGTGCTGGGCCAGGTTGGTGTAAACTGGATCCAGCTGTTTGCAGCTGAGAGAGAATTTTCTCTGCCATTGGACTCTGGTGTATGAATTGCTTTCAGTCACAGAAACGTGTCGAGGTGCTGCTTAGAGGGGGATGGCAGATTTCTCCACAGAAGAGAAGCAGTATGACCTGGTTGCTGGCTGTTTCCCTCCAGCCTCTTTAAATGTGTCCTTTCCTATTGCAGGGAAGAAACAGAACATGGTAACTTGAAAACTGCCTTTGTTGTGTGGTTACACTCTGTCTCCAGACAGTTTTACATTAATACCATTGTAGTGAAATAACACTCGACCCAATGTTTCAGATTTCAAACCTGTTCCCATCTGCATGATCAGCAGGTTTGTCACTGACTTTACAAATAACAACAGATTTTCAACAGCAGTGATCATTCTAATTTAGTGACTTTGTAAAAGAGAGTGTCTTGATTATTTTTATCTTTTTTTCACCTTATCAGTAAAAGGCATCAGCAGAACAGTCCTAACAGGGTTTCAAAATAACCTTTATCAATCATGTAACTGGTCATGGACCCGGAACACACAGGCAGCACTGGCAGCAGGATTGACACACAAGGTTGTCAGGAGTAAAGAAATGGCTTGTTGTGATGGATATAAGCTGAAACCAAAGTAAAAGGCTCTTCAGAGCTCTCTTAAACTTTTATTTTCTGTTCTCACTTCTCTTCAGCATAGCCAAATATTTGAAAGTTTTCCAAGTACTGATGCTGTAATGGAATGGCATTCTAATGGTACAATGTTTAATAAATAAGTTCCTGCATGGAGAATGGAGGAGATTGTGCAAATGTTGAGCTCTTGGTGTGAAACAGATTTTTTTTTTCGTGTACTGATTAGAGTTCAGATCCCTGAATGTCTCCTTGTGAAGCAAATGCTCTAAAATCCATCCCCTACACAGAACTTTTCCTTCTGACGTTGTTTTCATGTAATTTGAACTAACTCATTAGTTACTACAGTGCTAGTCCTGTAAAGCTATTCTGGGAAATTAATATTCATAAGTCTTTATGGGTTTACAAATAAGCAAAATTAAATTTTAGATGCAACAGTGTAAACACACATGAGTAGTGAATTAATGCATCTTGAGAACATCAGGATCTGAACTCTGTCAGGTTTGTAACACGTTAAAATGTTTCAATTGAATTTTTATTCTGCTATCCTCTTTTCAAAGTAGAGTCAAATAATACTTAGATGTACAGTTCATGATAATTTGTAATAACATCCCCAAACAACATATTTGAAACCCTCATACTTCTAAGATAGAAACATTCAACAAGAGCTTTGAACACACCCCGAAGCTGGGATGTGCTGAACACAGTGCAGTTCCATTTCAACCCAAATAATACAAATACTGAGCTTTTCCATGTTGAAGTTGATCCTTACCTGTACATTTATCTTCTCTCAAGCAAGCGTTGTCTTACTTTGTTGTCTGAAGCCTCGGGAAGACAGACAGACTGTGTGCTCAGAGTGGAACAGCTTAAAATGGTTCTTTTCATGCTCAAGATTGTGCAGCTAAAGAGGAAGTTGGCCAACACTTGCCGCAGGAAGTGCTGAGAGCAGGGAGCTCACAGCCTTATCGCAGAGATCGCATGAACAGCAAACTGCTCTGCTGTCAGTATTGGACTTTTCAAAAAGCTGTTAGTGTCTTTTGCCATATGAGAGACACGTATGTGGAAATTCATAAATAACTTGTTTGCCTGTCTTTGTAGGAAATAGTTATAGTTTCTTCTGTAATGAGTCAAAAACTATGCAAATTGGGGCTGGATTGGAATCACTGATGTAATTTCAGTGGTGGGTTCGGTGCTCTCAGGATTATTAGTGGCAAGCCAGCCTTGGGCAGTGAGTCATGGAAAGCTGTCTGATCACAGGCTGCTGGCTCTTAGACATCTTCAGTTGCGTAGTTGCATTAAGAGGCAAATAAAGTCCAGGTTTCACCCTCGGCCTGTCCCCTGCTCTTTTTCTGTCTGGACCGAGTCGGTACCTGCTGCCATCGTTGATGGGGGGCTGTGCTCTGAGCAGCTGCTTCCCACTGTCTGTGGTCCATACCGTGTAGTGTAACTCAAACTACTTTCTTTTGTCTCCTTGACCATTTTTGCCTGGAAAGGCTGCCTGGCAAAAAGAAACCCACACCAAGTATGTCGTCATGGCATTTTGTGTGTTCTTCTAGTGGCCACTGACAGGTTGCTCCACAGTTTCTTCATCTCCTCTTGCCTTTCGTGTTGTGCCTTTTTTCTGATTGGACTGCTTCTCTTTTTGATACTCTCCCAGCTTGTGCAGCAAACACACATCCTGGTCACATACTCGCACTGTAACTCAGTATTTCTTGTCTGATTCCTTTGTCTCATCCCCATTCTCTTCAATCCCTATAGTCTCCCCCCTGTCTTTTGCCACAGTTCCCACCTCACTGGCAGTTCTTTTTCCTTCCTTCCACCAATAATATCATAATTCTTTCCTTTTTTCCCTGCTTTTTTCATGACAGTGCTGGTTTATTCCCTCGCTCAGCTGCCCACTGACACTGGCTGTCCCTGTGTGCAGTCTGGCTGCCTCGTACGCATCTGTTCTCCTGGGTCAGTTCAGTTGCCTTCCTGTCTGGGAGCAGTTTTACTCCACGGTAGATTCTTGCCTTGTCTATCTCAAGAGACTTTTTTTCAGTCCTTGCACAGCCTCTGCTGTAGCCACCTGTCTTTTTGGGGAAGTAGAAGGTGACCATGGTGCAGCATCCCCAGCCCTGCCCTTTGTCATACCTGTGAGATGTTCTTTTTGTCGCCTCTGGGTCCTGTGTTGTCATCACCGATCTGTTGCAGTGACCCCTTGTTCTTCTTCTGGCCTTTTTCCTCATGTTTTGGAGATGCCTGACATAATCCTGTGCCCTCCCATTCCACTTTTGTGCTGGACTCCTCTCTTGGAGCTCTTGGGTTTGAGTTCATGGGAATTTGCCCCATGGGTGGTTATTTTTCTTGTCCATGTCCAATGAACTGATTTTCTAATGATTCCCAGTTCTAGGCTAAGCACATGAACTCCTTTCAGCTTTATTTTCCTTACTACACAACCCACCTTTGAGCCAGGCAGTTGCATCCTTCAAGCTCTGTCTCTCCTGGCTGCCACGGTGCTGTGGTCCTGCCTCCCTGCTGCTCCTGTACCTGCCCTTTCAGCCTAGTTACGGGGTGATCTGATGGAGTGGAGCTGGGGATTCAGTCATATCCTGATTCTTTCAAATTCATACAACCATCTTGTGCATCAAAACTGTTTGTTACAGCTGCCCAGGATGTTTGGAGCTTTGACACTGTGCAATATCAGCACTTGTAACTGTGGTGCAAGAGATCATCTTCGACCCAAGAAGTAGCTTGTGAAAAGCTTCTGATGTTTCCTGGAAACAGCAAAGCTGTGCTGCAGGGAGACCAGACAGAGGCATTTCCCTGGAATTATAGGGAAATCAGATCTCTCTGAGAATAAAGAAACTAAAAGTTGTGTTTTAAGAAATCTTTGGCATGTTGTAATTGGTGTTAAGAGAAAGTGGAGTGTGTTTCTGTGGTGCAAGAAATCACAGCGAGTCATCAGAGACCTTTACTGTGCTCAGCTAATGTTACAGGAATATAACATTCCAAAATGCCTGGTGTCCTATTTTTTCTAATATTTTGTCTTAGAGAAATAGCATCACCTAAGTCAAGTTATTTAGAAATGGATGTTGCAAGTTTATTGGTGAAAACACATTGAAACAGTTCTCATATTCTAACAAGTAACACAAACTTCATCTATTCATACACAACATTGAAACACAATAAATATGGTTCAAATCTCAGTCTGGTTCCAAAGAAATTCTTGATGGGAAAAACTGAAAGGGCATTTTGAGAGGGACTACATCCTGATTCAGTGGTTGAATTGAAGTTGTAATTGATGTATGGTTTTCTTAAAAAAGCAACTTGGTTATACCTGTGCAGCACCTCATACTTTGGTACACTAACAGTCTGTTCCCTTGTTCCCCCTCATGGTCTTTGAGCACGGGCGGATTCTGTCCCTTTGTTTTACCCTGTTCAGCTCCTGTCACAGTGATTTCTGGTCAAAGGAGTAAAACCAGTCTTGACACTCCTTACAGAAAGCTATTTAACACAGTCCTACTCCCTTCTAGATCCACACATGGCTAGAGCGTTCCCACTGGCATAAATACTCTGAAATCTGAATTTAGCTTTCCTGGGGGGAAATTCATGTTGTTACATAAAAGCTGAGTTTTTGCCTTACATTAATGACATAAAAAAGGCAAAAGATGCATTTTTACCTGAGTGTGAATTAAATCTCCACTACAAAATTGGCTAAAATAGGTTTGTGTGACTGGGATGGTTCTTTGTTTTCCTGTTCATTATCTATTGCTTTAGTGAGTTTCTCAGTAGTTTCATCTTCGGTTTTCCTTTGGTTTGTAGCATCCCTCCCTGATATCAAGTCCTGCATTACCAACTCGGTTTCAGCTGTCTCCTTGGGCATCCTCTGCCACATTCCTGCTGCCATTGGCCATAAGCTGTTGGTGGCCACAATGTCACCGTTGCTCCTGGGCCTGCGTTTTTTCTGCTGAGTTTTTTTGAGATGAGACAGTTTATTTGCTATTACAACTGTTGACAGAAATAGGAAGGTGCAGATAAGCACAAGCACTGCAATGATAATGAAGCAAATCAGGATGAGAGACTTGTTGTCTTCACATGTTTCTTTGGTCGTTGAACTCTTGGGTTTGCTGCTATTCCCAGGTCCTCCAGTAGCAGAAAATGCACTTGTGGCATGGGAAGATGTTGGATTTTGGGCCATTGTGGAGAAGGATTGCGCGGTAGTTTGCATTTCAAAAGTAGTCATTTTGCTGCTGAAATCGATGCTCAGAGGAGAATTTGTGGTGGCTTCTGTTCTGTTCTGGCTCCCACTGAGGTTTTGGCTGACGGGATTCCTGGTGTCATCTCTAACCCGAGGGTAACTGGTGTGGTTCGCACTTGTTTGCAAACACAGGGAGAAGATGATCATGAGAGGGAGGGCCAAGCATGGGTTACTGCATCTCTTTGTCTTCATCTTCCTGCAAAAAATACAAATGATGGTGTTAGTTTAGCAAATGCTGGTTCTTAGAGGTTTGGACTGGACTTCTCAGGGAATAGCAGGCAGCAGCCTTTTTGATGGAAAATGTATGTAAGTTGGCCTCGTTTTTAGTGGATGGAGGAGGACAAGTTCAAGCACTCCCTACTGTGAAACAGTAAATTGTCTCGAGCTTTTGACAGTTTGAGGTTTATAGGAAATAAATGAGTATTAAAAAAGAACATGGGGCAAAGAGAGATAGGAAAGTGTTTCTTACTGCCTGCCCAGTGATGTTGGGGCAGACTCTGGTAGTCCCCCCTCCAACACTGGCCACGTTACACTCTTAGATCGTCACTTCTGCGGATGGCAGAACCCACGTCAAGGTCACAGGTCACTGCTTCCCACCTCCCCGAATTCCCCTGAGCGTGGGCAATGGAACCATGCTGGTGGAGATGGGCAAGGGGGAAACTTTCACCCAGAATGTTCCTGTGACAGCAGTAACTTTTGTGAATTGTTTCTCTTTGCTAGCACAGCTGTCCGGAGTACTTCAAAATGCCCAGGAAAATCTTTGTTCTTCAATTTTTCTGCCTTTTTGTACAAACACCTATCTACCACAAATGCACTTCTTGTATTTTTCCTCCAAATATGCTACAGATTGTGACATTTTCTTTAAAATGCCTCAGATAATTACTCAAATGAGATTAACCATTAGTATGTTCTGTTTCACATTTGTGCGAGATTCAAATTTGTACCTGTTGAATTTGTCTGCAGGGCAGGAAACAGATATTTCTGGTACTGATAGGTCTGATACCGAGATAAGAACCTGAAAATAGCAGTGAGCCATCAGCCAAGCTGTGACCCACCCACTGGTGCTGCTTGGGCCAGGCTGCACCTGTGAGCCCTTCAGAGGTTAAGGCTGGTGTCCCATCCTGTAATTCTGAAATACTCCAGGCAGTGTTTGCTTTTCTCATAGTTAAAAGCTTATATGCCTCCCAAAGAATGGGATCTGTTCACTCCCAGAAATCAGAGGGATGAACTTGCTTGTCTTGAAAAATCCAAATGGCAGCACTTGGAAAGGCTGAGTGACTCAAATGAGAGAAGTGATATGCCTGGTGTGTGACCAGGTGAAGGGAAAGCAGTGACACAGCTGTTTGAGAGGGTCACTCCTTACATGACAGAGGAGCAGCAACAGATCTGTGTCTTTAACTTTGCAGTTCAGCCATAACATAAAATCATTGTCCATTCTGAGCTGAATCCTGATTGTTAAGTTTCAACTAGGAATCATCTTAGTAATCAACTCCAGCTCAGTAGGAATTTTTATCTTTATCTGGCAGAAGTCACCTGGAGGATGCACACTTTAAAAAGGGGGGGAAAAAAATAGCCAAGCCAGCAAAGCCTGGTTTTTTTGACACCCCCCCCTTTGAGCTCAGGCTGCAGCCACTGTGCAGGACGGGGCACAGCAGAGACACGCTCAGCATTCCCGTCAGTGCCCAGGGAGCCGCTCCCTCCTGCTGCCCCCAGCACACTGAGGCCACTGTTCATTGTAGTGTTCCAGACCAGATGGGCTTTTCTTCAAAATCAACAGACTGGTGGCATGAAGGGCTTCCCTTAAAATCACGAGAGCAGAGGAACTGATCTTTAAAGAGCTGCTTTTCTTTTTAGTTCAACCCTTTGTGGCCGGGTATTAACAGACTCAGTACCCAGTGAGATCTGCAGTGCAGGAACAACAGAGCTAAGTAGTGACTGTCACTGCTAATTCCTTGGAGGCTGATTGTGAATAAACTTTAACGTGACTAAAAATACAGCTTATCAGCTCCCTTGATTCAGTTGGAGATAATATTTCTACAGTTTGTCACTATTTTTGAGTTACTTGAACTTCTTTAAAAACACTTTTGCATATCATTTTCTACAAAACGTAAGAAACTTTGAAGTGCAACTTAAAATAGGAGAAGGAAAATGGGTACTCACCTTGCCAAGATGTAATCAACAGAAAATGGGTGTTTCAGATATTTAGTCCTTTAACAATAAAATTTCTTTGTGCATATCTTTGCTCTTAGGATGCAAACGACTATCAATGTGCATCAAGGAGATTTGGGCAACGCTGGTACTTTTTAGGCAAATCTGTAACTGAAATTACATGTCGCTTACTCTAAGTGGGAAACTAAAACGACAGTGATGACACACTTCCTTTTGGTAACTGCTATACCATGACACGTTAGAGGGGGGAAAACACCAACTTGCCCAACTTAGCTCTCAGAGCAACAGGAAGCAACAACGGGGGCGGGGGGAAAAGCCTCTTGGGCAGACAAATGTTCTGTGTTCATGCAATCTGTCTCCTCGAGGGTCCTGCACTCAGGTGTTACCGTGAGAGGTGCCTCAATACCCTTAGAGCTCCTTCTGTGCCCACAGCATTTATTATTAGCTCTTCTTGTAGCCTGTTGTTTGCCTTGAAAGAGTTAATGACAGCTTAGAACAGTGGCAGGTATTTGAAAAAGTACCTTAAATTTTCACGAGCTACTGATGAATTTATTTTTAATTAATTCTTACCAGTAGAATTTTGTCTGCTGTGTGAACTCTGGAGATGTGATTTAGGCAGATGTGTTGCCCAGTCTCAAGATTCAGACAATCTTTAAATGAGGAAAATTATTCTTAATTATGTGAATGTTTTTCTGAAAAGAGTTATTTTTGCAGACAAATCCTCTATAGTCCTCAGAGGACTGACCATTCTTAGAAACACTCCCTCAGGCACTGGAGTGCTGCAGAATATAGCAAATGGAATGGGTCTGATTTGAAAAAGTTAGTGTGTGAATGTTTATTTATTCTTAATTAAAGCTCCTGAGATAAGTATATTTTCCCACATACAAAAATAGATATAATTTGAATCTCCAACATGGTAACAAACTTAGAGGCACTTATACTTTTATTTTTGAAGAAATTCTTGAGCTCTTTCCATGCAATCCAGTTTTGATCCAGTTGATGCACTGCTGCTCCAGCATGGATTTGATTTTTCTTTTTGTTGAACAAACCTCCTGGAGGTCACTTGGCTGTGGGAGGTTTGTGGGGCACTTCAAGATGAAGTTGAGTTAAATCCCAAGTCAAGCTCCAGCACCCTGGGCACTGAATGGCTCCAGGGTGTCTCACACAGAGCCGTGGGAAGGATCAGCCTGGCTCGTGCCCACGGGGTGTGTGCTGCTCCGGTGCCTGGAAACCCAGGTGTTTGTGCTGTGGCCCTCAAATGTAACCCCAGCAACGTCTGTCTTGTCTTACAGGTTCAAGACTGGTCAGATCAACGGGGATCTGCTGATCTACCACGTGCTGCTGACCCTGAAGCCATACTATGCAAAGCCATATGAAATCGTGGTGGACCTCACACACGCTGGCCCCAGTAATCGCTTTAAAACAGACTTTCTTTCTAAATGGTTTGTAGTTTTTCCAGGCTTTGCTTATGAAAATGTCGCAGCAGTTTTTATTTATAACTGTAACTCTTGGGTCAGAGAATACACCAAATACCATGAAAGGCTCTTGACAGGTTTGAAAGGAAGCAAAAGGCTTGTTTTCATAGACTCTCCAGGGAAGCTGGCAGAGCACATCGAACACGACCAGCAGAAGCTCCCAGCAGCTACCTTGGCTTTGGAGGAGGACTTGAAAGTGTTTCACAATGCTCTCAAACTGGCTCATAAAGACACCAAAGTTTCGATTAAAGTAAGTGCTTTTAACGTATTCCTAGTGATTTGTTATATTTTTACAAGGATTGGAACATGATTTTTATGTCTCTTAGTTCTCCTCCCCTGTTTTGAGGAGAAATCACAACTTTTTAGGATTCCCGTTTAGGAAGTATAAAATTTCATACATATGTCTTTCATAAAATTACAAGTGTCAGACTTTTCTCTTTGTATGATTAACAATAGGTGCTGAACCAATTTTCCATTCTCTTTCTAAGGTTGGGTCAACAGCTGTGCAGGTGACCTCGGCGGAACGAACACGAGTCCTGGGCCAGACAGTGTTTTTAAATGACATATACTACGCCTCTGAAATTGAGGAAATATGTCTTGTGGATGAGAACCAGTTTACCCTGACCATTGCCAACCAAGGCACACCGCTCACCTTCATGCATCAGGAGTGTGAAGCCATCGTGAGGTCCATCATTCACATCCGGACACGGTGGGAGCTGTCCCAGCCGGACTCCATCCCTCAGCACACCAAAATCCGTCCCAAGGATGTCCCTGGAACGCTGCTGAACATAGCACTGCTCAACCTGGGGAGCTCAGACCCCAGTCTGAGGTACAGAGCTTTGAAATCAATACCAGCTTGGGTTAAAAATGGGAGTTCCTTCCCAGGTTTCCTTTGTGTTAGAAAATCTGTCTTGAACAAAACAGTTTTTTCGCCGCCACAGCTCCATAAAAAATTATTTTTAGTGAAGTAAGATTGGGTTTCTATAGGCAAAGAAAGGCACACACTGTGAGAGGAACTGAAATCATGTAGGAAGCTTTATTTCTCTTTATAAGGAGAAATACTTCTGCTTTGCACTGTATGTTTATTAGGTACATTTGATTTCCATGGTGTTGAGCTTGTTGTTTAACAATGTGGGAGCTGTACCCCTTAGAGCAGGCTCATGATTCATGTCAGAACAGGCCCCTCTGGGCTGGGTGCTGGCCAGAGGCACCTCTGGGCCCTGGGCAGGCGCTCTCCAGCAGCTCAGGTGCACCTGGAATGATGTAGGATTTCCTGGAACTACAAGCCCTTCTGAGAAGTCCAGTACAAACCCCTTCAAACACACTGTGTAACCTCAGCAGAACTTACTCAGAGCACGTGGAAGAATAATTTCTTCTGTTTCTCTGAGGCAGGTGTGTTTGTCTCTGAATTGGAACTGGTGCAGGGAAAAAGCCCAGGATTTAGATGTAATTTATACTACAGCAACATGGATTTGGATTTTAAAATGCCAGTACTGCTACTGTGATGAATAATGTGTATATTTTCAAACATACAAGGAAACTACAAATCACGTTTGCTTTGTTACAGGTCTGCTGCCTATAATCTCCTATGTGCCTTAACCTGTACCTTTAATTTAAAGATTGAGGGCCAGTTACTGGAAACTTCAGGTCTGTGTATTCCTGCCAACAACACACTATTTATTGTATCTATCAGTAAGACTCTTGCAGCAAACGAGCCACACCTCACCTTGGAGTTCTTGGAGGAGTGTATTTCAGGATTTAGCAAATCCAGTGAGTAACTCCAGTGTTTTCTAATGCTCACCATGAATTTAAAAAGATTTAGGTTGGTAACTGTGTAGCTTAGTCAGTGAAGCTTACTGAGTCACAACAAGTTTGAATTGCAAATTCTTCTTGGAGCTGGTTTTCAGATGGCAGCTCTTGGAATCAAACTTTTCACATTTGAATATGCCCTTTCCTTTCTCCTGAAGCAGCTTAAAAGGCAGCTGCCTTTTTTAAAAAAAAAAAAAAAAACAAAAAACCTGGAAATTAATGTTCGTTTAGGAGGGTTCAGTTGGTTCAGAGAGACCACAATACAAATGGTTCCTTTCGTATCCGTGTGATAGATTGTACAGTGATTACTTGGGATAGATTATTCATTATTAGAGTGTGTTTCTTTTTGAAGCTTCTGTGTTCACCCAGTATTCTTTGCTGTAATAATATTTCAGATTTTAGTAATCATTTTAGACAGTAAAACTGAATAGAAAAGTGCTTACAGAGAGTGATTTATAAATAGAGGCCAGTGCTGGTTCTGTGCTACAAGGTGCATTTTTCTTTCAGGTATTGAACTGAAACACCTGTGTCTGGAGTACATGACTCCATGGCTGTCCAACCTGGTCAGGTTCTGCAAGCACAACGACGATGCCAAGCGCCAGCGAGTCACTGCTATTCTGGACAAGCTCATAACAATGACAATAAATGAAAAACAGATGTATCCTTCCATTCAAGCTAAGATATGGGGAAGTCTTGGACAGGTACAAATTCTACATCATTTGTAAAGAGATTTATAGAGTCTTCAACCAGTTAAATGTTAATGCAAAGCTGACATCATACGTGCCACTCATGGAGGAGGTGTCTGGGCAAATGAGACCAGCTTTGCTTCCTATGGCCAGGCTCACTCATGAGCTTTGCATCAACTTCCCCCCTGTCACACTATTTTTAGTGATTTTTTTTGGTCTTTTTAACTGTCATCCACACTGCTGCAGCCCAGCATCAAAGAGCTGCTCTGAGGGAATGTGGGAGACCTGAGAAATGGATGCATGAGTGCGTTTTCTGTCTTGTTCAATTGGCAAAAAAACCCCAACAGAACACCCCAAAACAAAACAAAAAAACCCCAGCTTATTTTGAAAGCTTAAATCACGCTGAGAGCAATATGACTGTTATGTCCAGTGTCAGAGTCAGCAGATAAATATGGAGAACATGAAAGGTGAAATATTTCACAGCAGTCAGTGAAAGTTTGGTCATTGACTGAGTTAACCTGGCCAGAATTGCAACAATTTCCATAAAGTAGTGAGAGCTGAGTTTGAACCAGTACTGAAATAGCGTCAGTCTTGGCCTGTGTGTTACCTCTGCAGTTTGAGGGTTCTCTGCTCTTGGACAGATTACATTCTTACCTGCACATATATTAAATGTTTTGCTTTTGTTTTTTAACATGAGAAGAAAGTTGTTTTACTGGCAGCCATATTCACACAGGGCTGTGCTCTAAGCAAGATCTTTGACAGATGAGATCTTGCTTATTTTCTTGGAAGTACCTTTTTTTCCCCGCTTCAAATCCAGTTCCTTCTTACTGCCTTCTGCATTTTATAAATAGTTATGCTTTTAAAGTGGAAAATAAAATAAAAATAGTGCAAAGTAAATTATAGTTTCTCCACAGTACTGAATCATTTCGAGTAAAACCTGATGGAATTCAGCTTTATGGTTCTAAAATTTACGGGAGGCTTTTTGCCAAAAGAATAACGAGTCACTAAAACTGATGCTTCAGTTTTTGATGGTTGTGCATCTTCAGCTAAAGAAATGCACAATTGCTGATTTCAGTGGTGCTTTGCTGTGGAAAACCGAAGTTATTCTGACTGGTAAGAGAGAATTTTTCTCTCTCTCTCTCTCTCTCTGTCAGATAACAGATCTCCTGGATGTAGTGCTGGACAGTTTCATCAAAACCAGTGCCACGGGAGGCTTAGGCTCCATCAAAGCAGAGGTGATGGCAGACACGGCTGTGGCCCTGGCTTCTGGCAATGTCAAACTCGTGTCAAGCAAGGTGAGTTCCCCCTTTGCACTAATTTCCTTTTATATAATAATTTCAGTCTATCTACTAATGTGACGCTGAGATGCTTTCTGAGCTCAGCACAGGCAACAATGCTAAAACCATGATAGAATAGGTTCCAAGCAGTAGAACAACTCCAGTGTTGAACTGTGATGTTTTCTACTGAAATTTTGAGCTGTGCTCCCTGTTTGAGTACAACAGAATGGCTGCTCTCTTTCAGGTGATTGGGAGGATGTGTAAAATCATCGACAAGACTTGTCTGTCCCCCACTCCCACGCTGGAGCAGCACCTGATGTGGGATGACATCGCTATCCTGGCACGCTACATGCTGATGCTGTCCTTCAACAATTCCCTGGATGTGGCTGCACACCTCCCCTACCTCTTCCACGTGGTTACTCTGCTGGTGGCCACGGGTCCCCTTTCCCTCAGAGCTTCCACTCATGGTCTCGTCATCAACATCATTCACTCTCTTTGCACTTGTTCACAGCTTCACTTCAGTGGTGAGTTTTTTTGGATTTTCAGTGAAGCTGATTGCTCCTTAATTTGTTTAACAAATATTTGAGTTGTCTTTCTCTCTGCAAACTGTTCTGAGAGCTTGAAAACAGTGGTTTGTAGTTCAGCTTGAATACAAATCAGAACGAGGATATGATCAACAAGAAACGACTATGGAAGTAAAAAATGCCTCATTTAGAGCAGGTGGATAATGTAAATTGTTTACATAATGGGCTTTTGAAAAAGAGAAGAAAGTACTAGTGATTTTCTGGTAAGATAAGGAGAAAATACAATCAGTGCTAAAACTGGCTGATGTGCATCTTGTGAGGGGTTGCATAATGTGGTAACAAAAATATCAATTACATAAGGAATTGTGAAGCTATAGTGTTACAACAGGGATTTTATCTACTGTTGTATTTCAGCAGTCCTAAAATAACAGGTATTACCAATTAGCCACTTCTTACCCCAGAAGCACAGTGTAAAACCATGCCGGATTTTGTACAGAAAAAAAATCCCAAGTTTCTGTAACCATTTTTTAAGGATCTGAAAGCTCATTTTATGTCTGTATATATTGGCAGGGTGAGTGGCTGCACACACACACACACACACAAGAGAGGCTGTGCTTTGGCCTTCCTGGAGCCCTCCTGCTGGCACAGGGCGTTTGGAGTACACTGAAACAACCTGCAAGTGCAGAATTGTAAAAATACTCAGTGCTAGTAGCAGAGCCATCATTTTCTTCTGCCTTAAGTGGCTTTCATCATGTTAGTGCCAGAGCCAAAAGCAGAGTTTGCTGCTTGAACCTCCAGTTCTGTTGGTATTTCAGGAACGCTCCAGTTTCCGTTTCCTGAGTCAGTGTGAGGAGAAGTCACAGAACCACATCTTTGGAAAAGTTGCTTTGTACCTGTTTTTAGAATCCCTCTTGCTTGTGCCTGGTTTCAGCAACCAGTGCAAGGGAGCACAGCTGTTGTGGCATAATTTGGGGAGCAGTAGCAAAGGGAACAGTGTTGGAATGTGCAGTGACCTATAGGCTGTTTATCTCTTTTGTGCTCCTGGGAGGGTGGACACCTCACGAGTGTTAAGATGTGGATTTGAATTTCCATGGTGTGTCAATCTAATATGTAAAAACTTCATTCCACAGAGGAGACCAAGCAAGTTTTAAGGCTGAGCCTGACTGAGTTCTCCCTGCCCAAGTTTTATTTGCTGTTTGGAATCAGCAAAGTGAAATCGGCCGCTGTCATCGCGTTCCGCTCCAGCTACCGCGACAGGTCCTTCTCGCCCGGCTCCTACGAGAGGGAGACCTTTGCACTGACCTCGCTGGAAACTGTCACTGAGGCTTTGCTGGAGATCATGGAGGTAAGTGGGGCCAAGGGAAAGTATCCCCACGGGAGGAGGGCACTGCTGCCCAGTTCTGCAGGCCGGCAGTGCAGGGAGACGAGTGTCCTGGGATGGTTATAAGTAGTTAAGAGCTGACTTCTCAGAGTAAGCTGCATGTTCTGAGTTTTAAAAATACTTCTTCTCAATGTTACATTTAGTCAAACAGTTTGATTCTTTTCAGGCTTGTATGAGGGATATTCCAACGTGCAAGTGGCTGGACCAGTGGACTGAACTAGCTCAGAAGTACGTCATAGATCTCACACCCTGACCCCTCCCTGCCTGTTGTAGTACACCCAGAATTCTCAGCTTTTTGTTAATAATATATGTTGTTTAATACAGTGTTCTCTGCTTCTTCACAGGTTTGCATTCCAGTATAACCCTTCCCTGCAGCCAAGAGCACTGGTTGTCTTTGGCTGTATAAGTAAACGTGTGTCACATGGACAAATAAAACAAATAATCCGAATTCTCAGCAAGGTATATGGGTCTGTTGTTTTTCTTTGTGACTCGTAAAGTACCTATTTTTAGCTCTATCTTCTCATCAAATATAGAAGTCAGCATAATTTGAGGATAAATATGTTTTTCAAGCATGTTTTTATATAGAACTGATTGGAAATGTACTTTTTGTAGGCCAGTCCTTTCATTTGGAGTCGATTTGGTGGCAATAAGTTCCATCACTGCTGTGAGTTGTAGAGGAACAATAGGTCTCAATATTGAGTTTAAAATCTGAGGCAGAGGTGGATCCAGCAGTCAGGATTCAAATAAATGAGAAATTTTCTCTTAAGGCATTTGTCTACATACACATGATTCACAAACTTATAAAGAAAGTGCATAACCTCATGTGCTGTAAGAAAATATAGTAAAGAGCAGGACATTTATGTCAGAAAAAACTGAAACGGGTTGCCTGGATTGACACTGATGTTCCATTTTTCTGAAGAAGGTTGTGTTCCACAGCAAGGGAACAGTGTGCTGAATATGTGTCCTTTAAGCATTTTATTAGAGTTTTGTGGACATAAACTTTAATTGAATGGCATCTAAATGATAGAAGAGCTTTTGTCCAGCTCTAACACCCTGCCCTGCACCCTGACTGTTGTGGTGCACATTGTGCAGCTGCTCTCAGCACTACATACATCACTGCTGTGTAAATCTCCATTTGTAAAAGTTCTTGAGAATTGGTTTAAAATGAGCTCAGGCTTTGCAAATAATTGAGAGCTACAATTACTGTGTAGAGCTTTGATCTTCTTTTTACAAAGCAAAATGTAATTATGGTTGTATTTTTAATTACTCTCTCTTTTCTTACAAAAAGGGACTTGAGAGCTGTTTAAAAGGCCCTGATAATTACAATAGCCAAGTTTTAATAGAAGCCACAGTTATAGCCCTCACCAAGCTGCAGCCTCTTCTTAATAAGGTAAATAACTGGCTTTTTAGAGTAAACAGAGAATGTATTTTATCAGTTTAAATTATAATTGTGGGTATAATCTCAGAAGTACAAGTAAGTGTTGGGGTATCTGCAGTTCTCCCTTGACTGTTGTGACTCATGCTTGGAAGTACCACATACGGGACATGAGGCAGGTTGTCTGTGGGACCTGTGCAAAGGCTTTGGAAATGCTGGAGAATGTTCTGTTCTGCTTCCCCAAATGGGCCATGGCCATGTGGGCAAAGGCTCTTCCCAGGCGTTCTTTCCATGGGGTTTCCAGTCTTGGCTTTCCCCTGTCTGGTTGTTGATGTGTCCCTTCCACGTCAGGGCTGTAAGAAATGGCAAGGCCTGTCTGGTTTGCTGTGGATTCACCCAGCTGATGTTACTGTCAAGTTCCCTGTTTGAGCAGCAAACCAGTAGGTATGACTGGAACAGAGAGCCTCGTGGATCTGCTGTTAGTGAATAAAACCTCTTTTAGAAAAATCTCTGCTTCAGGGACCCAGGATGTGTTGAATGCCAGTTCCTCCTGTGTGCTGTTCTCATTTTCAGAAGCAGCTGCCTGGGCAGGTCTGTTTGCAGAGCTTCAGCCCATGTCCAATGTGTGCTCTCAAACTGGTAACAGCACACCCCTTTCTGGTCAGTCTGGCACAGGACAGTGTGTGTCTGACATTTTGTGAGCAAGGGAAGGAATGTGAGAGAGAAGGAATGGCTTGGGGAGCAGAAACAAGGCTTGAAATTCCTTGACTTTCTGCTGTTCACCAGTGGGGTGTTCTGGCAGATCCATAGGAGCATCTGCTTTCTTGGAATGGATGTGGCTGAGGACAAAACATGCTGCAAGAAGGACAAACCCACCCATCAGTCCTGGTTATCCTTCACCTACAAGAAGTGACTTGAAAGTGAGGTTGTGGCTCTGTCTCTCCCCCGCAGGACTCTCCTATGCACAAGGCTCTCTTCTGGGTGGCCATGGCAGTGCTGCAGCTGGATGAAGTGAACTTGTACTCGGCAGGGACGGCACTGCTGGAGCAGAACCTGCACACCCTGGACAGTCTGCGCGTGTTCAATGACAAGGTGAGCGGGCAGCACTCAGCTCTGGTGACCCTGCAGTGATGTCAGCAGGGAGAGTTGTTAAAGAAGGGGGGACAAAAAACCCGACTTTGTTCTTGGGGACACTCCTTAAGCAACTAAACCTGAAATTTGCATTAGAAATTGTTTCACTTGAGCGGTTTCTACAGCAAAACTGAGATGTAGAGATGAAGCTCTTATTAGTCTGTTTGAAACTGAACAGTAATATCCAGGTGTGATCTGTGAGAAAGTGTTTGATATTGTCCTGTGACCTCTTAAGAGAACTGTTTTTGTCACTTAAAAAAAGCAACAAACTTGAGATGTGATGAGTAACTTTCAGTGAGGTACTCTTTTATTTCTTGTTGGTCAGAGCCCAGAAGAGGTGTTCATGGAGATCAGAAGACCACTTGAATGGCACTGCAAGCAGATGGATCATTTTGTTGGGCTAAATTTCAACTCCAACTTTAACTTTGCACTAGTGGGGCATCTCCTGAAAGGTAAGAAAGAGCGTATACTGCTGTTTGTTTGAGATGAACTCTCTTTAGTTCAGAAATGAAAACAAGTCCAAGCATAAAGGGCAGAAACTGGGTAGTAGATTTTAAGAAACTTGCATTACAGAGTAGATGTAGAATTGAATGTTCTTTGACTAAAGGACTTTGCCAGGTTTCCTTTATACATGTCTTACAAAGGTCTTTAATGCTATAAATTCTGAACTGTCACAGGATGTGGGGCTTCATTTGCTGTACATCTTTACTTCTTCCTCCAATGTCTCTCTCTGTGCTGGCCTGTGCTCAGGCTCGCTGTTCCTTTTAAAAGACTGATTTGTGGGGTAATAGATATAATGTATGGACAAACATCTGAAATCATGCATTTTTGGGGGGTGGGACAGAAAGAACTAGTCTTGCATGTGCAATTTCTGTCAGCACTCCTTGAGATGAAACACCCTGCGAACGTGCTGGAAAATATTAGTAAATATTTTCAAGCTATTAATGCTTCAGAAATGTGGGTTCAAAAATGAAATACAATGTTTTGTTTCTTAGGGTACAGGCATCCTTCTCCTACCACTGTAGCAAGGACAGTGAGGATTTTGCACACGCTCCTCGCTCTGGTTAACAAACACAGGAACTGTGACAAGTTCGAGGTGAACACCCAGAGCGTGGCTTACCTGGCAGGTACAATGAGCCAGACTTCCTTTTGAACCTGTGCTGATGGGAAAGGAGTGGATTGTTTGGGGAATTCCTTTAGGTTTGGGTTGTTAAAATTGTACCAGCATAAAGGAAACTTCTAACTGGAGGTGGCCAGGAGTGTGGGCAGGGTGGGTCCATCAGGGAAAGCTTTTTGGGGACTGCGGGCTTTGCCAGCACAGCACCTGCTCTGCAGCTTTGGAAATGCTTCAGGGAGGCTGAAGGTTTCCTGGTGTAAATAGTTAAGTGTGTGTCTTAGAGCATTCAAATTTCTAGTGATCTAGAAATAGAAATTGTGGCATGCGAGGGCAAATGTGTAAATCTTGTCGTTGTAACTGGATGGGGAATATAATATTTTTTTAAATGACCTGCTTTTAATCTGTGCATTTCGTAAGGCGTAATTGCAGCGCAGTGGTCTTCTTTGGACTCGGTAAAAACTGTAAATTGATGGAATATTGTTGATATTGTTCAATGCATTTCCAGCTCTGCTGACAGTATCTGAGGAGGTTCGGAGCCGCTGCAGCCTGAAGCATAGGAAGTCTCTCTTGTTGACAGACGTTTCAATGGAAAATGTTCCTATGGATACATATCCCATACATCACAGTGACACTAGCTATAGGTTGGTTGTCTGACTTTGAGATAAGTTATCCAAATGGCAATATCTGTTTCCTTTAGGAAGTGACCTAAAGATAACCTGTGGTTTATTGAGGACAGCGCTGAGCTCCTGGGCTGTGACTGGTTCCTGACCAATTTGCTGCTTCCACTGTGATCAGGAGTCAAAGAGAAATTTGGGCCTGGAATTCATACAGATTTAATTTTTAGATGCATAAAACCATTTCAGAGCCGAACTGCTCTGGAGGCTGTTAAACTTTTTTGCTAACATCTTTCTACAAGACCTGCTTTCATCTCATTTATATTTTAGAAAGAAATTTTGATTGCTCTTTTAATTGCTCAAGGCATGTTTTTGTCTGTGCCACTGGAAAACCCTGACACCTTATTACAGCCTGTCTGTGTGCAGCCAGAGACATCAGCCAAGGAATCAACCTGGAAGTGCCTCAACAGGGAGCACTTCGCACAGGATGTCTCTTTTTAGCATTGAGTATGGAGTAGCTAATTATTAAATATGCTTCATCTTGCCCCATAGGCTGATTTGCCTGTGTTCTTTCCGTTACTTTATTTTTTATCTCCTCAGCATTGCATTCTCATCAGATTGTTTGTTTTCACTGGCTCAGACATTTTTGCAAGCAATTACTATTTCTTAATATGTGTTTTGGGGAGATTAACCTGGTAGGACAGATGGGTTTAATAAAGGGTAGTTTGGCTGCTTGACAAACTTATGCCTAAATGTGCACAGTTTTCAAGATTTTCCTAATTTAACCTGTTTGCACTTGCAGGACACTAAAGGAGAACCAACCCTGGTCATCCCCCAAGGGGTCAGACAGACACCTGGCTGCCAGTTACCCGACCGTGGGACAGATCAGCCCTCGCACACGGAAATCCATGAGCTTGGATATGGGGCAGCCTTCACAAGCCAACACTAAAAAGCTTCTAGGTTATTTAAGATAACTAATTTTATTGATTTTTCTGCAGAATACCCTGGGAAGCATTACTGGAGAAAAATTATTCTTGTGTTGGTTCTGACTTTAAGGGCTTAGTCCTGATTCAGAGGAATATGTGCAGTTTCTGCAAAATACAAATTGCAGGACACTGGACAGTTAAAGAGGACTCAGTTCTTTTGGTCATGATGTGGGGGAGCAAGAATGACACTCAAAACGTGCATGTGAAGTGAAAAAGGGAGAAAAGGAAGAAAAAAATATATATTCCAGGCACTAAAGATTCCTAATGCCAATTTTCTATTACCAGCCCTATCCAGCAAACCCAAGAAGTGAATACTTAGCTCAGCTACTCCATTGAATGCTCTGGTTGTGCCAGAGATGGTCCCAGAACGTTGGAGATGTTTTATAAAGCAATCTCATTTGTGCTCATGGCTTCTCAGGGCATCATGTTTACAAAGTCTTTTATCAGAGGAGTAAGCTGAGTTGCTTTGCAGAACTTGTGCGAGCCCTTTGGCCTTACACGGGTGGAAGAAGAGGGGCATTTCCTTCCTTCCAGCCCTGTTACTGCTTCCTTTTCAGTAACCACGTTCTGGCATGTGTGTTCGGTGTGGTGTGGTGCCCAGGGGTCCACGGCATGCCCACGTGACTAACTGCATGTTTTCCTCACGTGTGTTGTGAAGCACTTTGGAAACTGTGATGGAGAGCGGCATGGTGTGACCGTCCTGTCTGTCCCATCCCTGAGAACGGGAAAATGCCCCCAGATTCCTGTCAGTACACGGTAGAGAGGGGAGTAGCTTGGCCAGAAAATCAGAAGAAGTTAGAAAATGGATTTAGCTTTAATGTTTTTAATTGCCTGATAAATTGTTTTTAGGTACAAGGAAAAGTTTTGACCATTTGATATCGGACACAAAGGCTCCTAAAAGGCAAGACATGGAATCTGGAATCACAACGCCTCCCAAAATGAGGAGAGTAGCCGAAAATGATTATGAAATGGGTGAGAAACAGGACTAACATTTTAAGAATAATACTAATTATAAACGCTCTACAAAGGATTATTTCTAAATTCAGTGTTTATTTACCAAGGTTACTCCAAGGTAAGGGAGAAGCACCTTTCTTAGCAATGCTTCTGCAGGGTGCAGCCTTCGTATCACTGGCAGCTGAGGGTGCAGCTGGAGCTGCTCAGTTTACAGGTGCAGAATCAGGGGCAGCTCTAAAGTCCTGCATACAGGAGTGCAAGGAAATAAATAACATTTGGCTCCTTACAAGTTAATAAGCCCCAGCTGCAAATTCCTGCAGGAGATGGAACGTGACCTGATGCCTGGAATGCCTCTCTTCATCTTCTCCCCCATCTGCTTCCTGTGCCCCCACCCCCAATTGCAATGCAAGACCAGGGTTCTTCTCTTGTATCTGCCTGACCCTGAATTTGGTACTTACACCCCTGGGCCTGTATTTCACTGAAGAGGAAATTGGGGTTTTTGTTTGCCATTTGATACCACATCCCATGTACCGGTTCAGTGCTGTTGTACCTCCAGCACAGTCGTTGCTCTCACCTCGCTGAAGAGGCTGGTGAACTCTGAGGTTTGCACATGACTGAATCTGTTGTGCGGGAGCTGATCCTGTCTTGCGTTGGGTTTATTTTGCTCTGGATGAGTTGCTCTTTTTTATCTGGCAGAAACCCAGAGAATATCACCACAGCAACACCCACACCTCCGGAAAGTTTCCGTTTCCGAGTCAAACGTGCTCCTGGATGAAGAAGTTCTGACTGACCCAAAAATTCAAGCACTGCTGCTTACAGTTCTTGTAAGCTTTCTTCTGTGTGTTGCCTGCTGCTTTCTGATGTCCTTTAAGCTCCCAGCAAAGCAAACGTGTTCCTCTGGAGTGTTTCCTGGCTGAGTTTTATCACAGACTAACTTTATATAATAAAAGCTTATTAATATATGATAGTTAAAAAGAAGTGAAAATTGTTGGAATCCCAGCATAATTCAGTTTAAAGTCATTAACTAATAATATACGTACAGTCTGATAGCACTTTTTTCAGCTATACCAAGTCAGTTCCCACACCAGATACTATTCAGAAAGACTCAATTGGACACTTGTGTCAAAAACCGAGTAGATGAATTTATTGCCAAAATAAAAGCTGTTACCAGCCGGTTTTGTTGTTTCCCAATACAGACATAAATTAATCTTTTCTAGTGCTGCTTTCTGCTAGTCAGAAATGTCAAAACCTTTAACTACAGCAGCAATCAAGGCTGTAACTACCCCAAATGAGCTGATGGAATCCTTTCCCTGTCCAGGCCACGCTGGTGAAATACACTACGGACGAGTTCGACCAGCGCATTCTCTACGAGTATTTAGCAGAAGCCAGTGTTGTCTTCCCAAAGGTCTTTCCTGTTGTGTAAGTACCTGAAGTGCTGGTTAGAATCACTCTGTCCCTGGCCCTTCCTGTAAAGGTCTCTGGCTCAGGACAAGCACCTACAAGGCCCTTGCTCATGTGTAGGTTATGAGCTGCAGTCTGTCCATGGCTGGTTGTTTCTAATCTGTCCCCCAGGTGTGTTTCAAAACTGATGGAGAGCCTTTTGCAGGTGCTCTGGGTGTATTTGTTTAGATACCTGTTTTGCTGGAGTAAATATGCATAAAGGAAGCCCAGCTACCAGAAAGGAAGATGAACAGATGTTTAAAACTGACTTGAGCACAGTTTAAAGGAATGCTGCTGCCTTGTTCTAGCTTTATAAAGTCATGATCAAAGCAGACACAAGTTCTGTGAGTTACTGAAACCACGATTGTCAGGAACTGGCATTTGCATTAAAACCCTCAACATGCCCGAGACCTGCAGGGGAGCTCAGTGGGATGGGGCTGCACAGGTTTGAAAAGCTGCTTTGAAACTGTGGCTCTGACAGGAGCACAAATCCAGTGAGGAATTTTTGCTTCAAAATAATTAAAGTACTTGCAATTTAAAGTGCTGGGGAAAGGCTTTAATGGATTATATTGTTCTATTGAAAGTGCTGCCCATTGTTAGAGTCCTCACGGAACATGGATGGGAATTATGTTCTGAAATCGCTGAGGGTGTGAAAATCCCACCTGAACTCCTGGTTGCTGAAGTCAGTTGGGAAATGCAGATTTATTTTATTTAATGACCAGAAGATAAGCCACTTCTCTTTTCTTCAGGCATAATTTATTGGATTCCAAGATCAATACCCTTTTATCGCTGTGCCAGGATCCAAACTTGTTGAATCCAATCCATGGAATTGTGCAGAGTGTTGTCTACCATGAGGAGTCTCCACCCCAATACCAAACGTCTTACCTGCAGAGTAAATATTTTCCTCTCTTTTCAAAACTGCTGTATTTTGAGTTAGATTTACTAGATTTACTACTGAAAATGTTTCCAAATTGCAGCTCTCCTGCACTAGTCAGTCAGGCTGATGTGGCACCTCTCCAGCTTCAGACATCTTAGGAAAAATAAAGGGGTTTCAGATTAAAAATACTCCTAAGATGAATATTAAAACTGCTGCAGTTGTGCACCAAATGTTAACAGTATGTCACCATCTGTGTGAATAAAAGTAGCTGAACCTCAGCATTCTGTTTCCTTCAAGCAGCTTAAAGAAATACAGAATGTGAACGGTGGTGATCATGAACTTTGTTATCCTCATTAATTAGAGGTTGATTTAAGAACTGGTAAATTCCTTAGTGTAATGTTTGGGTTTCAGTGCCCAAGCTCACTTGAACTGTGACACTTAAATATGTTTTTATGGTCCTTAATGGGAGTTGGGGTTTGGTGCTAACTTGCCACGTGTTGTTGCAGGTTTTGGATTCAATGGGCTGTGGAGGTTTGCTGGCCCCTTCTCCAAGGTAAGCGCTCTGGTGCTCAGGAGTGTTGGGCCTATCCAGGGCATGTTGGTGGTGCAGGAAAAATGCACATAAACAGCAAGGCACAGAATTTCTCTGAGCAAGCAGAAAGTTGTCAGGCTCACTTCTTGGGCTAAAACCAGCTCTGAGCCTGCAGCAGGGGCTTTGACAGACTCAGATGAATTACCAAAGTTGAGTAAATCAGTCAGGTGTGTAAATGCACCTTACAGATACACCAAATGCTTTTTAAAATTCCCAGGCAAGCCAGTGGGATTTCAGAGCGAGCTCGGGAGCAAAGCTCAGACTGACAGGAAAATAGAAAGAAAAGAACAATTTATTTATTTTTTTTCCCCCCATCTCCTACAGCAAACCCAAATCCCAGACTATGCTGAGCTCATAGTGAAGTTCCTTGATGCCTTGATTGACACGTATTTGCCTGGAATTGATGAGGAAACCAGTGAGGAATCTCTCCTGACGCCCACATCTCCGTATCCTCCGGCGGTGCAGAGCCAGCTCAGCATCACTGCAAACCTCAACCTCTCCAACTCCATGACCTCACTTGCCACTTCCCAGCACTCCCCAGGTCAGTGGCTGTTCTGGTCCCAGCTAGGTGAGGGAAATGTGGGATTTCAGGTTTGGGAGCCAAGACACTCTGTTGGCACTTTGGATGTGGTTATGCACCAAACATCAGAGCCTTCCAGAATCAAATTAACATTAAACTGTTGTGAGCTCTTACCCAGTTCAGGTGCTGGACTTTATCCAGCACAAAGGCTGTCTCCCAGGTCACTCCACGTGAAGGGAAGAGCATTAAGGGCATCGGAACAGACAGCAGCTCCATCTTCATGGGGAACATGTGCAGCAGTGAGGGCTTGAAAAGGAATAAATATAAACATAGAATCGTTATTTGCAAGGAGAAAATGCTGATCTGGGCACTGTAAGGTAGCACATGTTGGGAAAAACAATCCCATGCAGAGTGTGCCTGGGCTCCAGCTGTCTCTGTGATCCAAGGCCAGTGCTCACACAACAGCACCAGGGGTTGGACTCTGCCTTCAAGGAAAAACAAGTTCATGTGGATATTGAGGAAATCTTTTCTTCTCTTCGTCATAAAAAGTATACTGAGGAATATTCCTTAAGTGATGGATTAGCTGTTGCAGTTCTAAACACTCGCTTCAACTTTTTATTTCTGCTTTGTTTCTAAGCCCAATGGAAGGCCAAAAAGCCCTTGCACTGAGGTGTTTGGGGTTTTTTCATTCTCTTGCTCCCTGGTTTCAGCTGCCTGCACTGAGCCCGGCTGGGCTGGGCTTGGCTCTGTGCAGGAATCTGCCCTTCCAGGGGATCCGCTGGCTCTGGATGCTGGGATGGCTTGTGTTCAGGGTGCAGCAGGGGTAAGACAGGGCTCTGTCTGAATGATTTGGGAATGGGAGTTCCTTTGGGAACAGGCCTTGCTGTCAGTGTGGAAGTAAGGACATTCTGGGCAGCATCTTTCCATTTAGAACACATCATCAGTGGCAGCCCCAGCAGTTCATTTCCAAGGATCAGGTTATTGTGCAGGATTGGGCTCTCTGCAAGGGAAAGAAGCATTTTGCTCTGTAAATGTCCTCCTTCCTTCTGCCCCACTTTCTATTCGCTATTCCTTTGCAAGCTGAGAGGAAGGAATTAATCCAGCCTGTCAAACGTTCCTTCCAAGTGCTGTGCAAGCAGATGGCTTTTGACAAAGGCTGGTTAAGAGTCTCCATGAACAGAGCTGGGAACTAGGGAGCTTGTTCAGGTTAATAGTGAGTCTGAAATGACACATTGATGACACACAGTGCACTGTTTGCTTGGAAATTAAATCTAAAACACCAGTGGGAAGGCCGCGTGTTCAGCCGCATCCAGCTCCCTCACCACACTGAGTCAGAGAAACAGTTTCAGCCAAGTGAGTTTTTGGTTATGGTTACAAATAATATATATTAAGTTGCAAATACATGAAAAATTCATTTCTTGCATCCGGAAACAACTAGGCGAGATCATTGTTTATAAATGTTTTGTCTGTCACCATCTCTGCTCCTTTCCCTCCCCTTCCCCGTCTCATGGACGTTATTCACTTATGTTTATTTCTTTCATTCTGTGTCTGTGAAGCTTCTCTGCCTTGCTCTAAGTCTGCAGTTTTCATGCAGCTGCCTCATCCAGGTACTCTCTTCTTTCATCATATTTGCACGAAATGCTGCTTGAGCTGCGTTAGGGTCGGGCTGTGGCATGAGGAGCAATTACTGACACGGGAATGGCTTCAGCGAGCGCTAAACTGGTGCATTTCTTGGGGGATGCCAAAATATCTGGTGGTAGAGCAGACAAAGAGCCAGTCAGACCATCAAGAATAAATTTGGCAACAGAGAAGTGGATGCTTGGTATGGGAAATCACTGTGCTGCACGTGTGAAGCTAAACTGGAGCACTGTTTGGTGTGAACTCTTTAGATTCCCCAGGCGTCAGCTCTAACCTCAGTGACACGACACAGCAGCAAACAGACACGGGTGCTTTGCGCTAAACTGCAGCAGGCAGAGGTGCAGGAAGTCAGGAGCTCCACACCATTGTGTTTCTGCTTTGTATGGAGAAGTAAGAAAGGCGGCAGAGGAAGGTTTTTTTGCTCACACCCGTGGGTTGTTCCTGTCCTCAACGTAGTTTGTGGGTTTTGTGCTGCTGCCCACGCAAGGAGAGGAAGGTGCAGCCTGCAGCAGCCTCTGCTGGAGCCCTCACGTCTTCCCTGTGCCAAGTGTGGAGGGTGTTCTTTGTTCTCATTAATGCCAGTGACAATCACTTTGTTGTACATAACTGTGGAGATGTCACTTACAGTAACAGGATTTTGTTCTAACTTTTATATTCACTCTGAGACATCCTAATTTTTGCTGCTGATTGTACTTGTAGCCTCTTTCATAAAACCCCCTGTCCTGGTCTCCATTCCTGTGCTGCACCTGCCGCGGGTGTGAGGGTGTTAAACACTCATGACACCGTGACAGCTACCCTGAGACACTGCTGCAGGGGTGATCAACTCACAGCAGTGTCAGCATAAAAAATAACAATGGATTGGGAGCATGTCTGCGCTAAACACAGCTCTTGGCTTTTGGTCTTCGAGCACCGGTGCCCGAAGCCGTCAGTGATGGCTCTCACGGCAGGTTTGGGGTGTTGTCCTCATGTCAGTGCCAATCTTACACTAAAGCAGTTCATTTTTGAGGTGGTTTCGTTGTGAGACTTTTAGCAAAACATCGTAGAGTTACCTTGTCCTGCAGGGAACATCTGAAGCTTCTCAGAAAGGTGTAAGTACGTGGACACAAACCCTTCTGGTGCCATCCTCGGCCTGTCCCCCACAAGCCTCTTCCTGCCACTGCTGCGGCTGAACTTGGGCAATATTAGTTCTTGTGAAGAGTCCCAGTCTCACCTGCTCTGTGCCTGTTTCCTGTTAATACCCTCCTTAGAAAACTGTTTCTTTACTTGGTAAAAGTCGGTTTGATGGTTGGACTCGATGATCTTAAAGGTCTTTTCCAACCTTAATGATTCTGTGAGTCTGTGAATTGTTGATGCTGTTTTTACTGACAGTTTGCCAGGGTTTGAATCATTGCAGTCACTGTCTGCTCTTCACACTCAACTCTTCAGGGGAACCTCTGCATGAGTTCTGTTCCTGCTGTGTGCAGCACGAGCCAGCTGAGCCCTTCAGTGCCCCTGGCAGTGAGAGAGTCCTCCAAATGCTGATTTGTACATCACATGCTTGTACTGATCTCACTTGTGAGCCAAGATTCAGTGTTATGGGGAAGTGTAGGTAGGTGAAAACACAGGAATCTTCTCTGGTAGCAAGAATCAGCCTCTGCCGCTGCAGCAGAATCCTGTGGGTTCAGAAACGAACCTTCCTCTCCCCACCATGCCTCTGTTCAACTGCAGCTGTTTATTTTTGGCTGGAAGAAGCCCATAGATTTGACACTGTCAGTTCTTCCTCCTGGAGAGTGCAAAAGCAAGACTTGAGTCAAACTCATCCACTTGGTGTTCTCACAACACTCCTGTCCTGCCGGGCTGCCCGCAGGGTGCAGAGTGGTGCCTTTGCATCACTGGTTTGTTTTGCCTCTTCCACCTTCCCTGCCTTAACCAGACATTTTTTCATCAGACACACAAGTTTTCCTGCTTTTCCTCTCCCTTTCCCCTCCACTGGCCCCAAGGGCTGGAGAGAGGGGGCGGCTCTGCGGCCTTTACCTGCCGCAAATGGGATTTGATTGATTTTAAACACACCCCAGCAGTGCAGGGTGGGCGGAGCTCGGCGGGGCCGGACCCGCCTTGTCCGGGACATTGTCGCCTCCGCGGGCGGATCTTCCCCCGGCCGCGGCCCGGCTCGGGCGGCTCCGGGCAGCGGGACTCACCGGGAGCTTTGTGTGTTTCCGCAGGGATTGACAAGGAGAACGTGGAGCTCTCGCCCACCGCCGGTCACGCCAACAGCGGGAGGATGCGCCACGGCTCCGCCAGCCAAGTGCAGAAGCAGCGAAGCGCCGGCAGCTTCAAGCGTCACAGCATCAAAAAGATCGTGTGATTGTTGCTTTTTAATTTTATTTTCTATTTTTGGACCTGACTGACACGCGCGGCCCCTCGCGAAAGGCCCTCCGCCGGGTGTGATGCTGCACTTGATCTGTACAGTTCCCATCCCGTCAGCCGCGCCGCCAGATGATCAACTCCTGACCCATTGCCTGACGTTAACGCCTTCATTCCTCCCTTCTGTTTAAGTGTTCCAGGACCGCACGTACATCCCGAGGGACGGCGGAGCCGGGGGAAGTCTGGAGTCTGTGACGCTGCAGAGCCGCGTCTTGTCCAAATCCAAAGCCATTTCCCAAAACAGCCCTGCTGTGCACCTGCTCTGGCCCTCGGGTGTTCCTGCTCCAAAGGGAAGTGTTGACCCTTAACCCTGTTTGCACACCTCAAGGTAGTGGCTTCCTAAGCCAGGGAAGTTTCTCTAATCCTGGTTTTGATCCAAACATGTACGATTTTAGCTGTGGACTTTTTTTTACCGTACTGAAAAGAAACTCAGGATAGCAGCAGGACAACAAGCTTAACAAAAGTGGTGGATTAGGTTGAATTTCAGGTAATTAGCAATAAATGGGAGAGGAGAAGCAGGCTGCAGGAATCCCTCATTCCCCAGATTAAGCTTCACGCACTTGGACTGTACATGGACCAGACTGGACGAACTGGCTTTTTTCCCCAAGCTTTGTTTTGCTTTTTGTTTTTGCTGTACTTTACCTGCCCTGGGGAAGGTGGTACAGGGGGAAATCCCTGGGAACTGACCCTCGGGCTGTTGTTGTAGCACTGCGGAAAGTTTATCGCCTCTTCTTTCCATTTAGCACGTGCTTTAGTTCTGCCAGTCCAAAAGCGCACCCTCGGAGCTGCTGGCAGAATATCCAGTGGGGAATGGAGGCGTAACGGGATGGATTCACACTCTGGGGGATGGTGTGTGGCAAAGCTGCCCCTGTGCTGCCCAGGCAGGGACAGCAACAGCCACGCCTGCTCAAGGTACATGAATTTGAATGAACTGACACTGTCGGGTCCCGTGGCAGGGCCGGGCTGCCGCCGCTGTCCTGCAGGAGCCCCCGGGGGGCGTGTTCAGGGTCCTGCGGGGGTTACACAGAACTGAAGCCGCTGTCACTGGTCGCTGTCAGGGCTGTGGGTGACAGTCGGGCTCTGGTGACAGCGCTGGGGACTTGCTGCTGTGCTGGTGAGGGAGGGGGCAGGAGTTTGGGAAGGGGCTGTGTCCCTGGGGGCTCACACAGCTCCTGCTCAGGAACAATTCTGCTTCCCAGTTTCAGATCCCTGTGCTGTGGTAGGAATCAACAATCCTTTGGTGGCTTTAAAGGAAAAAAAAAAAAGTATATCCACTAGGTAAAAGCCAATCCTCCAGTGCAATCATTAGTGGCTTTCAGTAAATCAAACTCCACAGCTAAATTATTAGAGAATGGTACAATTAAATGTTCCAATTTTATTGCTATAGCACATAATTCCCATGTATCCACACAGTAACAATGTAACATTTATGTAAATAAAAATACCTTTATTGTATTGATTCATAAAATAACAATTTCTTTAATTTGTTTACAGTCCTGGAAAAGCTATGAACGCAAACTTCATATGCAAATAGTTTGCCAAAACAAGAGGAAAAGTTAGGATTAGCAGTCTTGGAATAAACACATCAGAAATACGAACTGGTGCAATTAACCAAATCCCTTCACTTGGGGTGGTGCAGGTGCTGTGGCAGGAATGTGGTCACTGGGGACACGGAGCGGGGCCATGAGGCTGAGCTGGGCTCAGGGACAGAGCAGGGGCTCAAGCTGTGCCCTGAGCACAGTGGGGAGAAGTTTTGGGTCCCCAAGTTAGAAACTGTTATCATCTCACACCTCAGATTGCGAGGAGTCACCCCTGGTGTCACTGTGGTTTGCCCTGGGTTGTGCCCAATCGAGCTGGTTCCAGCCTTTGCTGTTTTGGTGAAGACAAGAAACTGTAGAAGCCTGAGGATTTTTAAGTAGGAGGAAAACAAGAATCTCTTGTAAAGGTGATTTGCTGTTGTCAGTTGTTTCTCCTATGAGCAGGTTTCCTGTAAAGAGGAATAGGAATTCCAGAGGAACCGGTTTTGTTTGGGCAGAGAGGAAGCCCTTCACTGTTCTGCATTGCCCACATCAAATGTGTCCCTGCATCAAAACTTCTGCATTCTCTGCAGCACAGAGGATGTTAGAGCAGAGGGGACAGTGATGAAAATCACCTTCCCTGTGAGAACTACTCCAGGCTCTCAGTCCCAGCTGAAAAAACTGGTCTCTTCATAAAGTCAGTGAACAAAACTTGGTTTCCTCTTTCCTGGAGGGAGGGAGATGGAGGTTCCTCTGTGTGAGAGGTTCAGTGAGAGGGCCAGGACTCTGGCAGAGCAGGGGTGTCAGACTCCTGTGTCAGGTAAGGGGGTGGAATTGTGGTGTAAGGACAGCTGATGGCCAAGGTTTAATTGGGTGTGCCCCGATGCGCGGGAACGTTGTCTCGTACGGGTTGGTGGGAAGCTCGTGCTTGGCTCACAAGGAACCACAGCCTTTGTGTAATGATTAAACTCCAATCAGTAATTAGTTGTTGAGTGCCTTACTGTCACCCCATTGCTCTCCCGCTCCCTCCAGCAGCCCCTGCTGGGACTTTGCCTCTTTTTCTTTCTCATATCCTCCTCCCTTTGTTCTTTCCCTGTTTGAGCACTCTCCCTCCTGCCCCATTGCATCCTTGGGAGCACTGCTCCCAGCCTGGGCTGCTCCACCCTCTGCCCACCAGCTGCTCCGGCTGTGACCAGCAGGTTGTTGCTGGTGCGACAGTGTGTGTCTGAGCCCCATCCTGGGATCCCCACATGCCGGCTGCACTCCATGCAGCCCGCGGGCCACCGTCAGTGGCTGCTGCCCCAGTCCTGCTGCAGCCCCAGAGTCCCTGTGCTTGGACATGGAAACTTAAGATTCAGAAAAATCCCCATAGGAACACGTGGACCACGTAACACCCTCCCAGGGACCGTGTGTGACACCCCTGGCTCAGAGCCCGTTCCCCGCCCCACACTGACCACAGCTGAGTACTGTAAAGACAATTAACATTCTGTCTGTGTTTGTATTTTCCCTGACTTAAAGATAACTCAGTAGTATTTGAATAGTGCATAACCTACCTGTAATGATGCTGATGTTTCTGCTTTACCGTGCATGAGGTTCCCCAGAACAGGGAACATTTCACTAAGTCTCGTGGGCCGAGCCCCTGGCACATGCCAGGGCTTGCTCTGACCCGGGTTGTAGGTTTTAGGGCTTTTTCTGTTTCATTCTAAGGTTAATTTTTTCCAATGTCATGAAGCACGTCCTATTGTTATGCAACAAACCACAGACAGTCACTCGGAGTGTTGGTCCCACCTTTTTTTTTTATGCAGTATATTCACCTGTAAATAATTTTTGTGTAAAATTTGACAGAAAAGTATATTTACTACACTGTAAATACATGTGACAATATATTGTATTATTTTGCTTTTTTTGTAAAGCAGTTAGTTGCTGTATATGTATAACATATAAATTTGATTATTCTAGTGTTAGTAACTGTTAACTACTACTCCTCCTTCCTGCTGGTGCGTTATGTCATTTAAACCAGAAGCTGTGTACGACACACTTACCCTGTGTATGATCTCACTGCTCCCATCCAGCCTCAGCTCCGGGGGGTTCCCTCCTTCCCAATCCTGTTCATCCTGTACAAGCGCCTGTGAGCCCGGCGAGAGCCCGCTGCTCCCAGCGCCGGTGGGAGCTGTGGGTCAAAATGGTGGAAACCTGGTTTCAGATGGTTATTGTTCACCCCACTCTCCCCTCATGTATGTACTTTCCCTTTTTTTTGAAGTAAAATGTAAATTCAACCTGCTCCCAGTTGTTTGAAGGTCATTCCCGGGGGCTGTGGGGTGAAGGTGGTGTATGCTGACATCCTTACTCTGTTGGGACAGTGAGTTTGGGTGGGTTCTTTGGAGCTGAACCAAGGGATCCAGCCCAGTCCCAGACCCAACCCCCCACTTTTTCTGGGGAAAATTAGAACCAAGTTGAAGTCCAGTGTCTGGGGTTTGTCTTCCCAGACTGGTGCTGCTCTGGGTGTGTGAACCCGCACAGATCTAAGTAATGGCAAACCCAATTGCCTGCAGTGACTGAGGACAGAATAAAGCCTATTGTCATGAATTTCATGTCACTTCAGTAAGATTATCATAACTGAATAATAAATCAGAATATTTCTTTTTAAAATGTAAATTTAATATTGTAATAAAACAGCTGCTTGGTCTTTAAAGAACAATTCAGTATAATTTGTCTATTTGAGCTTTTCTAGCTTAGAAGCTTGAGGTTTCAGCTGTCAAGCAACTTCTATGACAAATGATTAATCACATCTATTTTTCTTTTAGGGGGATACATTACTTTCCCATTAAAAATGTATAAGTACTTATGTTCTGGCTTTGTGAATCGTAAAAGGATGTAACGACACATTAAAGTGTGACTGCATTGACTTCTTCTGAGACATCTTATTGTTCCTGCCCAGTGAATGGAGAGACAGACCTGCAGACACCTGGCCAGGTGCTTCCTGCCGTGCTCCTGGTGCCAGCTGTGGCTGCACGAGTGGAAGAGCAACAGTTTGGGAACTGTTTAATTCCAGGAGCACATTTTCTTTAATTTATAAGAAATGTTCATTAGTCCTAAGCTGGACCTTAATTGGGAGCCGGTCGGGCACTGACTCCTGAGCAGCACCTGCTCAATCACTGCTGCCAAAAACATTTCCTAAAGTTCCTCTCTTGGACAGTTGAGCCTCCTTGCTACTTGAAATCACAGACACACTGTAGCCACAGGGACAGAACGAAAGGAGAAAGAGTTTTATTTTAGTTATGCTTTTATGCAGTTGGAAAAACTGTATTTAGGGGAAAATTGCACCCTGGGAGCAGGCAGTTCTGTCTAAGGAAATAGCTTCAAAATCCCTGCCCAGCTGATCTTGAAATATTTTGCAACAGAAAATACGAAAGTAAAAATGCATTGATGGCAGGGTATAAATTATGTTCTTGAGCTAAAAACTCTACCAGGAGGAAGAGAAAGGAAGTTTTTATTCACAAGCAGTAAGATTGACCCATAATATGAGTGGCTCATTCCTAAATATTAAGGTGTCTCTCTAGCATAAACATTTCCAAATACTTCTGACTTGGAATAACAAGTTTCCATATTTTAGATAGCCCAAAATTTCATATTAAACTTGTAATTCCCTAAATAGGAGACTCGCTTAAGCACACTGAAAAGCTGCAAAGAAACACACACAGACATTAAAGCCCTTTCCTGTCCTTGCTGCACGTTCCTGTTCCTGGCTGAGCCCAGGATGGATCAGAGCTGCCCATGAAGGTGCCCCAGCACTGTCACAGTCCCTTAGGTCCTACCATAGGACTGGATTCTGCTTTTTATTGTCTGTCCTCCCCTCAGGCCCCTCTGTGTGGGACAGGTGACAGAACACCTGACCCTAAACAGCTTTAAAGTGATGACCAGGGGTCACAGAACAGCCAAAGCCAACCTTCTGAGCTGGGCAGTGCTACCAACAGTCCCTTCCAGTGCAGCCACGGGCTTTCCTACTATTGGAGTTATGATTTCCAGGTGTGAATCCTTTGTGCCACGGAAGAAGGGCTCCAATCAACTGCTGCTGTGTTTAACAAGCTCTCAAAAGAAAAACACTCACAGGTTGTGTGGGTGGAGCGTGTAGAATAACATCTCCCATGATGTGACTTGTTCAAACAAGTATGGGTTTGTTCTTCAAAGGAATCATGAAAAAACCTCTGACGACGGCATCTTTTGGGATATTCAAATGACAGCACTATAAATAGCCAGGAGTAACTATATGCTCAAGAAAATCCCACTGAACTACTAAATTGCATTTTTTTTTCTTATAGCATACTGTCCTTCAGACAAACCAGAAGTATTTGTTCTGCTGCTTCCACCCCCAGTTAGGGACTGGGAGAGTCGGGTGTGCAGAGGACACAGCACATATGCTGAAGAACTGCTCCTCCAGCCCTCCTCCTCCTCAGGTTGGGAGGACACAGGTAAAGGAAATGGCTGGGTCCAGAGGAGGTAGGTCAGGGACAGACCTCACTGGGAGTGAGTTTTCCAAGCTCTGGTTGTCAACTCTGCTTCCTGAGGCTCCCTGTTCAAGGTGTAAGATGCCAGGCAGGGGCGGCAGTGGGTGCCTCTGTCTCATCTGCTCTGGGCTCCTTTCCCCTAGATTGCTTTCCATGAAGTTCCTCCACTTGCTGGCTGTGCTCCCCAGCTCCTGAACTATCAGCCATGGGGTTTTCCTCTTTCCTGGTGATTCCCTTTCCCTTATCTAACTGCCCTACCTCTGGAGCTCACTGCGAGACAGCTGCTCTCATTTCAGAGAGGCTCGGGGTGCAGTCAGTGCAGCATGAGGCAGGTGAAGGTGGAGGTTTTCATCTCTCTGTGCAAAAGTTCTGTTGCTGCACCCAACAGGCAGGACTGATCACAGGCAGGGACATGTAGGACCCAGCTCTGCCAGAGAACAGGCTGGATCAGAGTGAGGCAAAACATCGGAAAAGGTCCCACAACACAAACACAAGGAGCCACTGGGGTGGTGAGGCAGCATAAAAAAACAGGGGAAGGAATTCCTGCATTCTCCCAGTGCAGCAGGGATCTCAGAGCAAAGGCTGCTCTGCACTGCTGGGTGCTGCCAACTGTTGGATCACTCACCTGAAGAGATGCCCATGGAACAGGGAGAAGGAGTCATCCCCAGCGCTGTGTACACCATCCTTCGAAGGCTGCACTGAACTGATGCTCCTCTGCTCGTCCTCTAGTAAGGCCCGTCCTTGTTTTTAACTCCTGAAAGAGGGAAAGATTACTGCTCCTGCCTGACCAGCTTCCAACCCCACTGTGCTGCTGAGGAGAGGCTGTGCAGGGGCAGGCCCTGGGCACAGCTCCCTGCTTGCCAGGGAGAGCAGGGCTGTGCTCAGAGCAGGACGCCAGTGGCACTGCAGTGTTCGGCACCAGACACACCCTGTGCTCCTGCCAAAAGCAACACGAGAGAGCAGGTACAGACACAGACCAGGCTGGCACCCTGCTGCCCTCAGAGGCTGCTCCAACTCCCTGCAGAGAGACTCCACAGGGACACCTCAGCAGGCCTGGATTCTCCCATTCTGTTTGGGATGTGAATAGGTACAGCTATACCTGTACCTGGAATTCACAACAAAGAACACACTGCCCTTGAGGATGCTGACAGGCCTTACCTCTTCCTTTCTCCTTTTACTTCATAAGGTGCCGATTTTTCTTGCCAGGAACATTTGTTTGTTCAATGCTCATGAAAATGGAATGGGCAGGCTGGAAAGCTGTTTCCCACTCATGAAAAGTGCAGACGTGAACTGTTTCTGTAAGGAGGTGACCTGTCACACATGGAAGCAGTTATTCTGTTAGCAGGGTTTATTTTATTTACACAGTGTGATTTGATCATTACTCAATAGATGTTTTTCTGCTCACTGTGTAGTGAAGCTCATGGCCTCTGGCTGCAGTAAGAGCTCAGCCAGGCACTGTAACAGGGCAAGATGTGTTTGAGCGCCACACGCTTCAACATTTCTGGTCCCCGTGTGTGTCTGACACAGGCTGTGGTTGTGACCTTGGACAAATCTCTGAATATCTGACCACCAGGCATCGTAAATGCCGAAATTGCCCAACGGTAACAGCCAAGGATGGCTGTCAGTTGGGAATTCTTAACGGACAAACTGCTGAAATCCTCAGATTAATGACATTAAAAGGGCAAAGTCTCAGCACCGATGGATTTTTCCACTTCATGTGTGGTGTGATTTGCAGTCTTTAAGAGGGTATTTGTTATTAACTCCTGACTGCTCTAAACAAAAAAATTGAGGCAAATCAGAATCTTTTCAGAGAAAAACACAGTGATTTAGGAAGGACAATCCTGCTCAAACACAACTGTGATTTCTCAGAGTTACTCATTTACACTCTCATGTACCAACTGCCTGCTACAGACACATGTAAATAAACAACTGGCAGGTTTGATTCCAGCCAGCCTGGTTAGTTCAGTAAAACTCCCCTGTGCCCCACAGTGAAGGTGTTTCCAGCAGGTTTCTGCAGCATTACCTGGTGCAGAGCCTGCTGCTCACAGCCAGGTGAATTCCTTCGAACAGCAGCTGCTCTGCAGGATGAGACTTGGGCACTGGGAAGGGAGGAGGCTGGTTGAGGAGTTACCTATCTAGATGTAAAGGAAGCTCAGGCTTTCAAGCTGGAAGGAGACTTGAAGTGTTTTCCTGCACTGCTGCAGCTCCCAGTGGATACCCCCAGTAATAGCTCTGGTTTAAAACCCTTGCTCTGCTGCTCCCTGCTCCTGTCCCAAGGCATGCTCGCATGAGCCACCTCTCCCTGGCCTATTTCTACCCTCTGACTTCACCACCGAGCTTCCAAAAGATACAAAAGCAGTCTAAATTGTTCCACAGGGAAATCCACAGCCATCTGTTCCCATAAAGAGAGGTCCAGTGACAAACTCTGAAGCGCTGCAGTGTCCCGTGCCTCTCGGTGCCCTCTGACCTGCCTGGATGCACGGGAAGGAGCAGCACCCAGAAAACCTGGCTCCTGCCACGCTGTGTCTTTCCAGGCAACTGTGCTGGATTGGAGAGAGGATACACCACTCCCAAACTGCACTTCCCACGCAGAGCCAAGGCCTGGCTGCTGCTTGGGCTGCTCCTGTCACACCCCGGGGACCTTTCTCACCAGCAGGCTCTGCAAAGTCCCAACCTCCTTAGAACAGCGACTGTGATTTCCCACAGTCTCCCTCCTGTGCCTTGCCCAGAATCCTCACACAGCCCAGAGAGCCCCTGACTGGCCACACTTCGCTACTGTGTATCCCCCCAAAAAACCTCACAAATACCTCAGGACACAGAAATCATTTACACACCGGATTTTCTTTCCAGGATGCCAAAAGCCCTCGGGGGAAATGTCGCAAGTATTAAACAATGACATGAAAAGTCTCCATTAATTCTGAGTTGTTGGTGCTGCTGCAGCAACCTTGTCTGAACACAGGCTTGCATTTCTCCCTCTGTTTCAGCCTGAAAGTTCCAACCCCACACTGCTGTAGCTGCTGGCTAACACATGCGCTCGCTAACGTGTCACCACCAGCCAAACATTCGTGTGAAACCCTGCCTAAAGCTCAGATTCACCTGTTGGCGTGTTAGAGCAGCACGGTGGCAGCAGCCGCACCAGGCTGCGCTAGCAGTGAGGCGCTCCGGCCGGGGGGCCGAGCCCGAGGGTCGCGGCGGAGCACGGGGCCGTGCAGCCCGGGGGGCTGAGGGTGCCCTGGAGCCTCGGGCAGCAACGCCAGGAGCCATTCCCGGCGCTGTGGGGAGGCGTCTCCCACCCCCGAGGCCAGGCCGGGGGAGCGGGCCTGTGGGAAACAAGCCCGCCCTCAGGGCAGCGGGATGAGGGGCACGGCGAGAGCGGGCCGGGCTGGGCCGCGGGGGCCCTCTGCGCGGGGGGCGCGGGCGGACCATCCTCGAGCCGCGGCCACAGGCAGGATCCCGGCCCCGGGAACCATCCCGGCCCCCGGGAATAACCCCGGGCCCCGGGAATAACCCCGGCCACGCGAACGGCCCCGGTGCCGGTGGCGGAGCCGGCGCCGCTCCCTCACGGCCGGGGGAAGGGCGGGGCCAGAGGCGGGTCTCGCGGGACGCGGCGCTCTCGCGAGAGGGGCGGGGCGCGGCGGCGGCGGCGGCGCTGCATGTCCGAGCCGGGCGGCCCGGCCGGGGCGGCACGTGGGGCGGGCAGCGGGCACGGACAGCGGGCACGGACAGCGGCACCGGGCACCGGCACCGCTCGGGGACCCGCCCCGCACCCTCCGTAAGTACCCCCCCCCCCCACCCCGCCTGCTGGCCCAGCGGCGGGGCCCGCTGCGCCGCCTGTCACCGCCCGCACGGCCGTACGGCCGCCCCGCCGCTGCTCCCTCACGGCCCGAGGCCCGGCCCGGTGCCCCCCCGGTGCCGCCCCGCAGCCCTTTGAGGAGGGTTTGAGTGCTTTTCTCCCCCGGCGGGGCAGGTTAAGGCTCCCTGTGCTGTCTGCGGCGTGTCCGGTCCGGCGAGCCCTGCCTGTGTTATGGTAATGGCCGTGAAAATTATTAGCAAACTTCTCATGCGGCGCGGTGACTCCTTTTGGTTGTAAGGGATTAAACTGTGTTGCTGCTGGGGGAGTGATGTTTTGAGAGCCTTGCTTTGCTGCGAGAGTACTTGTTGTTTGACTTGGTTCTTTTATTTGTCCTCCTTCTTCCCCCCTTCCTTGAAGCAAGTGAGAGCTAAGTTGCTCCTGTTCCAGAACTGGCCAGTCTGCTCTGTGCCTGGCTAAGTCCTTTATCACAGTAATACCATAACGCAGGGATTACAGAATGCTCAGGCATCTCAGTGAGAGCGTCCTCTTCATGGAACTTGTCCATAATAGCAGGAAACGGCACCAAAAGCTGCATTTGACCAGAGTCTGAAGCGGGGGGGACGTCAGGGGCTGCAGAATGGCAAAAATCAGGCCTTGCTGTGCTCCCAGGGCTGTGCTGCACCTGCGGGGCCTTATCGGCCTCTGTGGACTTTGTCTCAGGTGAAAGGAGGCGGGTGGCTGCTGGGAAAGGTGTAACTCTGCTTTCCCCGCCTTGGCTCTGTGGCTGTGAATGATCTACCAGGGGAACACGTGGAGTGTGGGAGCGCAGCACAGCTCCCAGGGGCCCGCAGCCTTTCCCTGGAAGCGCTTGGACCAGAGCTGGCAGAGCAGCCGGACCGAGCTCCCTCCTCCTCCTGGGTCACTGTGTGACCCAGTTCGAGCCACTCAACCCCCTCATTCTTCAGTGAGCTGCTTGTGCAAAGGGTGAAGGGCTGTCCAGGACTCTGCTGAGTGACTGTGCCTGTGATTCTGGGAAGGGGCAGCGCAGCTTCGTGGTGTGCATCTCATTCTCAAGTCACTGCTTTGCTTGCGCATACTCCAAAGTTGTCCTTTCCTCCAGCACGCTGCAGTAAGTTAAAAGGAGGGAGAATCCTGTAGAGCTTGAGCTGTGCTTGAAGTGTGGTGAAATCCACCTTTTTACTGCAGCACTCGCTGCCGTGGTCCCACTCACCTGACAGTCCCTCTGCTTCAATGTTTTATTGACCTCTTTGAAGGGCTTTTAAAAGCTCTCATGGGGTTTATGAAGGTCAGTTTCTCACCAGTGTTTTCTACAACAGTTTGTTTGCTCTCAGACACGAAAAATGGTATCATTAGGCCTGGAGGGTCTGTGTGGATGGCACTGCAGGAACCCAGTTGTTATATGTGTGTTGGTATCTATTTCTTACTCAGGAGTGCTCTCTGTATTTACACTGGGTTTAGAAACCTGTTCTAGGAACCAGATTCCTTCTTAAAGACCTCTGGACGTGCTTTGAGATACTAATACTGAAAATCATCAACTGCCTAGAAAGCCTTGGGTTTAACCTAGACATTGCACAAGGCCTGGAATGAGACAGCTGCCCAGGGTGTGAGGTGAAGGTCCCTGCAGCTCAGACCCACCACAGTAATGCTGGTTCCCAGCTCCTGCAGATTCCCTATGGAGTTAACTGTGACAGGAGTTTGCTGGAGGATTGCAGCTAAAGCTCTCAGAGCCAGCAACAGTTGATTTACGATGTTGAGACTCTCCTGTTCATTTTGAAAACATTGCAGGCTGGCCGGGAGGGGGGGATTGGAGAGCAAGTGCACTTCTGCAGTAGCAGTTATCTGAAAAGCATAATGGTTTAAAAGCAACATACCCCACTTATCCATGCTTCTCATCGTTCATGTGCACTTAACTGATGTAAAAAAATGATTTAAGGTATTTCTAGTGTCCAAGGAGACTGCAATAGGATCAAGGCTGATATGCCAGTTGCCCTTAGCAACATCTAGAACTAATAAAAAACATTAATTACAGCATTAATTACTTATAATTGTTTAATGTTTCAGATCTAATGATTAGCCTTTTTAAAATCCTGATTTCTAACTAAAGTGTTTCTGTGGAGCTCTTAATGTAAATATCCGGTTAGACTTCATGAAGTGATGATTAACTTCAGGCAGCCATGCTCACATACTCCAAAAAAGCTATTTTATTCAGCAGGTGTTTAACATTTCCTGAAAATTAAAGGTGTTGCATTTTTTTCTCATGGGGATGGCTAGAAGGGGACATATTTGCATGTCCCTCACTGCTTTTTCAAGTGTTCTGTCTTTGGCTCTTGTACTGTGGGTTTTTTGTTGTCCACAACGTGGATTCTGTTCAGCTTTGCTGCTCCTGCACTTTGTCAGCTGGAAGCTGACTCTGAATTTATGGGCCCTGTACATTACTGGTAGCAGAGCTGAGTATTTCGTAAAAGATAATTTAAAAATCATTCTTGAGCAAACAAATCCCTGCTGCAGACCAGCTTGCCTTTGACCTCTGCTGCCACCTGGCACTGAGGACGAGAAACTTGCCATGTGCTGGGGCTGATTTTTAACTCTCTGAGTATAAATAGCAGCAGTTAGCTCGTCATTTGCATGAGCCTCTGGTACTGGGGGCCTTAGCTTTGCATGGGGTAAACCTGGGAGTTGGGATCTGGAAGTGTCTGGGGCAAGGATAGCAGCGTGGGTCCCCATAAATCTCAGGGCTGTGATCCTGTGGTTTCCCCTTCCTTAAAGAAGAACCTCTTTTGTTTTGGACTTTTATTTTGATTTCTTGTTGAAATGCAGGGTTAGGAAGAATTCTTAGGTGTTCAGGGGTGCAGGAAAGAAATTAGCACATCCCGTCCCTAAAGTATTTTAAGTTGAATGGAGTGTATTGCTCTGTTTGCTGCCTGCTAGAGAAGGTGGGCTTCCCTCTCTCCAGCTGGAATCCCTTTTTTCCCATTCTTTGTGTTTCCCCCAGCTCCCTGTGAGTGTAGGAAGGCCATTTGATCTGTGTCTTGGCTTTGCCTTTTTAGAAAGAGCTGCCAAAGCTGAGGAGGGGAGGCTGTTCTGTGAGAGTGCTGCCCCTCGTGTGGCCCAGGTGGGGGCTTGGAGGTGCTGCTGTGTGATGGTGTCCATCTCTGGTTAGGACTCAAGTATGTTGTGTCGCTCCTTGCAGCCCTGGTTCATGCACACAAGTTATCTCCCTGCTTGTTCAGTCTGAGTGACTCTCAGCGAAACCTTTGCTGTTCCTTCCCAGCGCAGACAAATACAGGGCACCTTCCTCGCTCGTGTTTGTGATCCTTCCTCCCTGGGTGCTTCTGCAGCTTCTTCTCACCAAGCCAGCACAAGGCTTCCAATCAAACTCCACTGCTTTTCTGTCTGAGTCTAGTCCCCCTGTGTTTTGGGAAGCTGTTTGTCAAGGTCTCTTTGCTGTGAGCAGGGCTTGCTGCTGCTCCCACGTGCCTGGAGACCTGTTTGATCTCAGTGCTGCTCTTTGCTCGCCGTCTCTTGCAGCACTATCAGTGTGTTATGATTTAAACCTCACCATTCTGTCTCCTTGAAAATGCAAGGTGGTTTTTTTTTTTTTTTTTTTAATCTTGCGTGCAGAGTATATTGGAAGCCTTTGGTTAGTTTAGTGTCTGTTTTGTGAAAATTGATGGAGATGCCAGGCATTTGACTTGGATGGCTGCTTTTAAGTTTTAATTTATAAGCTGTACTGGTAGTGGCCACTACACTGTGTTGCCCATAGCAAGGACTACATTGGCTTCCTTGGTGCAGAACCAAACACAAAATTGTATTGAATGTATTTTTTGTGAAATTCTGGAAAATAATCTGTTGTATTCTCCAGCTTGGGTGAAAATGCAGAAAGAATGAAAGATGATACATTTTTTTCCCACAAATCTAGATTTTTGTAATGCGTGGGTAGGTTGTAAAGGTAATAACAACTATGTTGCCTGTACTGTGGGGGTATTGGTGAAGTGGTGCAGAAGCAATTTCTGAGGTTTGCTGAAGTGTCTGAGAGACCTGTCTGGGAAAGTGGGGAAAAAGCTCCCTTGTCTCCCTCTGCAGTAGAAGATTCACAGGGAGACACTACCTTGGGTGAGGAAACTATAAATAATGAAACAACTGGAGCAGGGAGGTAATAAGATATAAAATGCAGTACAGAGCTTGATAACCTGATAGGGTTCATGCTAATTACGAACTGTTCATTATTGCAGAGCAGGAGGAGCACTTGAGGCCCTGCCTGACTGTGAGACAGAGTGTGGTGAGGGCTGCTGGGGCTCAAGAGTTTCTCTATGAACCTCTTGATGACTTCCAAAACATTTACTAAAAAAACCATACAGGTTGGCCTAAGCTGATGCTTTTATTGTAAACCTCTGCTTCTGGCAGTGTAAATAAACAGGAACTGTTCCAAGTCCTGCATTGGTCTTAATGCTGCTGGAGCTGTGCAGGGCCAGGGTTTGGCTCCTGAGTGGAAGAAAACACACAGAACCAGCAATGAGTGTGGCAGCTCCAGCTGCAAGCGGGAGTGAGCTCTTGTAGGAACATCACTGAAGCTGATTACACTGAAAGCAGTTCTTATCTTGGAGATAAAAGACAGCCTGGTGTTGGTGGTGTTTCTTGTTCCAAAGCAGTAGTTCAGCTCTGCATCAACCAGCTTTTTCAGCCTTTTACTTCAGTCACAATTTATACTTTTGCAAATAGGAAGTCTGCTGGTTCTTAAATATTTTAAGGTTGTGGAGTGGCTTCATTAGTGGCTTTTCATTCACAGAGGAGCCTGTTTCTTGAGCTCATCGCCCATGTTCACTGGCCTGTGAAAAGGTGGTGTTGCTTAAGGGGTGTCTTTTGCTGTTTTAGTCTTTCAGTGCTGGTGTTTGAAGCAGAAATTGCTGCAGAACATTTACCTTTAATTAGTTAGGTATACAGAGACTTCCCCGTTGGCTTCTTTTTGAAATAGGTGCCACCCAGTTTGAGATCTTGCTGGCCTGGCTCCTACCTGTCTCTGGGTGTTTGTAGCTCCTGAGTCATGTTGTCTGAGCTCCTGGCTTTTAATGTTTGGTTTGATGGTGGTACTCCAGGCTGGGCAGGAGAGAGGTGGAAAGGCTGCAAAGCCTGGTGGCCAAGTGACACCCTGATCCGCAGTGTTGTGATGCAAGGGCTGGCAGACTGCTGGTTCACAGCTCCCTTCTGTAAGCTCAGCCCCGGGGGTGCTGCCCTGCATGGGAGAAAACCCCTGTGCTCTCCAGCTGGATCCACACACTCTCCAGCAGGACCTGGTAGAAGGTCTCTCCTTTATGGAAGCTCTGCCTCCTTCATTTCGTGTGAAACCCAAAGAAGCTGCAGCAAGATAATGCAGTGCCAGGTGCCAATTCAGTTTTCAATGAAAATATGCATCGTGCCAGGGGTAGGTTATGTAAGTCTCTGCATCTGTTTCTGTGCAGTAGCTTTTCTTATTTTAATCTTAACAGTAGGGCCTCCAGTTCTTTAGGGTTTTGTCAACTCCTGTTCTTATGCCTCCTATAAGGCAGAGCATGTGCTGCAAGTTATTTTTAGCATGGAAAATTTTAAGAGCCCACGTGTTCCCATTTAGTTTGAACCATGCCAGGCTGTCCAGTTCTCTTTCACCCAGATAGTATTTATTTCCCGAGCGCTGCATTGCTAACTATAGGGTTTGTTGGGAGGCACCCTGGCCTTGCTGTTGAAGCTGCATTTCCAACTTAGCTGCCTGCTCCTTTGCTCTGCGATCCTTCAGGACGGACTTTAATTCCAGCCTTGATTTCCACTGCTTTCAGGGTTTGGAAGCAAGTGCTGGGGCGGAGGGAAGCGGAGGAGCCGGGACTGGCAGCGCTGAGGGGTCCCTGCAGAGAATGGGGGCTCAGGCACTTGGGAGTCATCCTGGCCTCTCTCTTGGTAGAGACTCAAAGCAGCTCACCCTCAGAACAGACCTCCTTGTGCGTGGAAAACCCTGAAATTCTGGAGCGAGTGCTTGCTGAACTCCTCTCGGACCCTGAGAATGAATTATCTGACTTCCCTGGGAACCTCGTGCTGTGAACATATCTAACCTTATAAGGCTGCGTGTGCTGAAGGGCTCTGTGTCCTGGCCAGGAAACAAGGTGGCATAGAACTGCTGTGGGACCCTAATGTGAACAAGTAGAGTAAGCTGACTGTCCTTGGCTCTTTTTCTAAGGTAGGTAATGTGTGTATTCTTTCTTGTCCTCGTCTCCCTGCTCTTTACCAGGAGTTTTCCATAAATCAAGTCAGGACACACATTTGGAGAGCGGACTGACCCCTACTCTCCCCTTGGTGTCTTAATCCCATCCTGACCTGACCTGCTGTGGGGATTATTTAGCAAATTGGAGAAGTCTCATGTCCCGGCTGTAGCTCTCCAGCCATGCCATGATACAAGGTGTGACATTTAGGCCGGATTCCTGGCATGCCAGAAGGAAGTGGAAGTGGGTGGTGGTGGGGTGAGCGCATACAGTGTGTGAGCTCCGCACTATTTTTGGTGCGGGACTGGTGGGGCCCTGCCTGTTGGGAATGGTGCTGGGGATCCAGCGCTTCCCACTGGTTCTGGCTCCTACAAGCTGCTCCTCTCCTGTCCAAAGCCTCTGGAGCTGCTGTGCTTCCCAGCTGGCTCCTCCTGCCTGGAGAATGCAGGCCCTGCCGGGCCAGGCTCCCTCCCGCTTGGCAGTGCTTAAGGGCATGTGATTTGACAAGTTGCCATTTTCTGTTCTGCTACTGCCAGGAAAATCCCAGCCTTTCTTCCCCCCATGTGTTTAAATGATCCTGTTGCCCCTGCAGTCCTGAACTGGCTGTCAGATTGGCAGCGGAGAGATGGCTTGGTCGTTCTTGGATGTGTTGGGAAGCGGCTGTGGGCTTTGGGAGCTCTCCTGGGGGGGGGGAAGTGAAAGGAGAAGCAGTGTCACAGCCGGTGGGTTGGGCAGGTTAAATTGGCCATCCTCAGTCATCACACACAGCGATGCCGTGACCAGCATAGCAAGATCCAGCCGCTGGAGTCTTCCTGGCACGTCTGTGCAAGGAGATGTTTGTTGGTGTCAGCTGTTCCCCAGCCAACCCAGCACTCCAGGATGTCTGCCGGCATCTCGCGCAGAGCCACTGCCTTTCATCCCGCTCTGCCTGATGGGAGCATGTGAAATTCCCTTTTAATACCATCATTGGTAGGGTGCAGCTCTGGCTAAAGTAGTAAATTAAAAACATGGAATTAAATGAGCGTCACAAGGAGCCGTCAGCTAATCCAGCAGTCCCCACTTATCCAAATGTCACAGAGGAGAGAAGATCTTTATCCTAAATGATAATGTTCAAAATTACTCTTAGAACTGTTTCGTCCGCCAGACTTTGGGACAGGCCTGTCCCTCTGTGGGGCATCCTGTGACTGTGTCCCTGCGCTGCAGAGCTGTGTGAGACTATTGTTGGAACAGTTGGTGCAACTTAGTAGGGAATCGGGTAATAATAGGGCTGTCTGTTTAACCGGGAATGCTTGCTGGGAATGGACTTATGTGAGCTACTTTAATTTGGGTTTGTGGTGTGCCTGTGAGACAGCTTGTAGGGTAGTTCTGCATTAATTACAACGACTTGGGCATGCAGCAGATGAGCCCTTGTGGCGGCTCACAATGTGCCACTGTGCTGGACAGCACAAACGGGAACCTGTTGTCTTGGGAATGCACAGGCTTCACCCTTTCCATTTGCCAGCTTCCAGAAACCAAGCATCCACATTGTTGCATAGGTTTGTTGGCTTTTTAATTCCAAATCTGAGATGTTGCCTTTAACGGGAGGTTCACCCTGAGCCGTGAGTGCTGCTCCCTGACTGCATACGGCTGGCTGGGGATAACTGGGATTTAGTTACTTCTTAGTTAGTTTATTTAATCAAACACAAATGTCTGATGAACACACTCAAGTTTCCTGTGTAGAGCAACATAAGCGCCTCATTTGTGATGTACTGGGATATTACTGAACTCCTTAAATCATGTCTGCAGCTGACCTTTAATTTGGGATTGAACAAGCCCGATTTTCTAGTCCCTACCTTTGCCACTCATTCATTCATGTGCCTCAGTGCCTGGGCTCTGCAGGAAGCGGAGTGGAAGAAAGGCAGGGTTCAGATAATGTGGATGAAGTTGTGTTATTGCTTCTGTGGGATGGAGGAGGTGAGAAGTCTGGAGTGAATATTAGATTATCTGGGGCTCTGACGCTCGGTGTGAGCCTGAGGGAGGCACGGTTTTGTCCCTCAGGTAGAATGTAATCAGCTCCTCATGAAGGTCACAGCCCAAAGGAGTGTTGCACTGGAAGCTTTGGTCAAGACACTTGCTCTGATAACAAAAGGGATTTTTATGGTTGAGGCAGACTTAAACATTGGGTCAACTGCCTTGATTGTCCTCTCTCATCATAGAAATATTAAGCTTCTAAAGAGGAACCAGATAATGCTCTTTTCCAGTGCGTGGTTCCCATTGCTAGGGCTTTGCTATCTCCTGAAAACAATCTTTATTTTTGTTGCTCCTTGGCAGGAGTCTTGAGGGCTGTTTGGCTTAAAGTCTGTCTGTATAAGCATCGTGGGACATGTGGTGTTTTGCTTTAATTCCTGCGCAGTGAAAAGATAAACTTTAAGTGTTTTGCAGCAAGGCTGTTTGGGATGTTGTAACTGTTTAGCTTTGCATTCCAGCTGCAGACTTTGCTTAAGGAAAAGGAAAGGCATAGCAGCCCTGCCTTGTGTGACCCAGGTGAGGCTTGGACATGGAGAAGCAGGACTGGGTCAGGAGTCTCTGTGGTGTCCAGGCGGGAAAGGGGTCACAGACTTTCTAGAGGAAAAGGGACAGCTGCCAGCTTTAGGGAGTCAGGGTAGTGGCAGCTGTCAGTGCAGTGAATTTGGATTGAGAACTAATTTTGGAGCTGGGTTCCTCAGGTTTTAGAGAAGTGTGTGTTGTCAGACTCTGCAGCTCTTGGGAATGGGATGCTGCCTTCCAAGGGGAGAGCTGGGGGAGCCCTGCCATGTGTCAGGCTTGTGTCGTGGCATGTTGTGGTAGAGCTGGGCTGTGAGCCCAGCCCAGTGCTGGAGAAACCTGCTGTGCTGGGGGGCAGGACTGACCTGCGGGGAGAGACAGGAGAAACAAGGATAAATCAAGTGCAGAGGTGATGTGAGGTGAGATCATGGGGTACAATGGTGAGAAATGTTCAGATATCCCTAGTCTTGGGTACGGATCTTGTTTTGTGGCCTGCTGACAGAGCAGAGATCTGAATTTTGAGAGTGGCTGGAAAATGAGCCTGTTCATGCTAATGGCAATACCTCAAGGCGCTTAGGAGACTTTAGCTTTCCTGTTAACTTCCCTGTCACTATTTTAACATTTTTCTCTTTATTCTAGTAGATATAATTGTTGAAGCTCTGTAAGATGGCTTTGCGCTTCCGCAATTTCGTCCCATATGCCATTCCTGGAGTGCTGGCACTTCTTGGCTGCTGGTGGATATATTCCTGGAGAAAAAAGTACTCAAGCTATCGCAACAAACAAGCAATAGCCATTGGAAGGGAAAAGAAGGAAGAAGTATCAGAGTGTGCTTCACCACGCAAACAAGAAGTGTGTGTTCCTCGAAGACGGCCTCACTCGTCAGAAGAGGAGTGCCTGGAGAACCAAACCTCGACCTCCCTGCTGTCTGCGGGGTCAACGACACCCTCTCTTCTGTGCCAAACTCACGAGAGGCTGGATCTCTCACAGGGCCTTCCAGACCCGTTGGGAGCAACGGTTCAGCCCAGCACCCATGAGGACGACAGTGCAAAACTAGAAACGATAGGATCTGAAGAGGAAAATGGTGTCCCTGCTTGTGCTCCCCTCCCTCAGATCCCAAAGAGCACGGAGTGTCTCCGGAGCGCTGCGCTGAGCCATGCACAGGGGTCAGGCTCTAGTGCAAACAGAGATCAGTGGCCGTCAGCATCCCCGGCACAAGAGTCTTTGGGAGTCAGGGTGGAGATCAGCAATGCAGAGCAGTCAGATGAGTCTTCATTTAAGCCCTCTAAGGAAAAGCAGATGCCAGGAATAGTGCAGTCAGATACTGGCTCTGTGACAGCCTGTGGCTTGGGATTGGAGAACGAAACCAATGCCCCACAAGCCTTTCTCAGTAATGAAGCTGAAGTTGTATCAAGTCACAAGGATGCTGCAGTGACCATGTTACCAGAGGGCTTGGAGCCTGTGTGTTTGAAGCAGTCCAGGGAAGAGGAGATGGCTGAGTCACTTGCCAGTACTATACCTGTGTATCAGGAGGACACACAACCAAAAGGAGAGGAGTTGGAAGGAGAGAAGATTGGAGGAGAGAGTTTGGACAAGGAAGTTGAGAAAATTGAGCAAGTAGCAACACAGATAATTTCCAAGGTCATTTTGGCAGCAACTGAGGAAGTGCTGTCAGGTTCTGCAGGCGATGATGCGTCCCCTTGCATCTGCCAGGCCACTGCTGGCCGAGCTGAGGCACCCCCGGAGATGGGGAGCGTTGGTGCCTCTGGCCAGATGTGTGTGGAGGGAGCTGCAGCAGCTGATGAGAACGGTGCCACGGTGCCAACACCCCCACAGGCAGAGGAGGAGGATCAGGGTGCCACAGGTTCCAGCTGTTCATCACACGGCTGTTCAGCCAGCCCTGGTCAGGGAGACACAAAAGGCTGTCAGGTGAAGGGCAGCGTGTGCAAGGAGACCTGGGGAGTTGATCGGACTCATGTGGAAAACCATGGAGGGCTGCTGAAAAAGTCATCTTTGATTCTGGAGGACTCTGGGTACAGCACATACACGTCTGAAAGTGGGACGAGTGTAGAGGACCCACTGCAGGACACAGTACTGTCTGTCACATCAGACCAGCATTCGGACTCTCTGAGCACATCTACAGCTCAAGACGTGTCTGCTGAGCAGAGCTTGGTGCCAAGGGAAAACCCTCCTGCTCTGGGCCTGCCTGGAGACAGCTCAGTGCCATACAGCAATGGGATCCTGAGAGAGGATGGGCCAGACTCGAGTCATGAGTGTAGTAGTGCACCAGGGATAGATGGAGATCACTCAGAAGGTAAGGGATTTGAAAGTCCTCCTACAAAACACGTGGTGAACGAGCATTTTGTGTGCTGTAACCCTTCTGCTTTGGAACACCTTCAGATAAATCCTCTTCATGTTTAACTTAGACCATAAGATGAATGATGAGCCCTCATGTGCAGGTGGTGCATGTTTGCTCTCTTCATTCTCATGTCTGTAGGGTCCAGTTTCAGCTGGGGGATCTTCAGGGGATGCTGCAGAGGGGTGAGCAGGCTGGGCCCCTCTTAGCACAACATTTACTGCCTGAAGCTGAGCCTATGCTGGACCAGCCCAATGAAATGGAGTGTGTGTGGATGTGGGCCAGGCTGGGAGCACCTTACTGGTGTGAGACCTGCTCAAACAAATGGTTTCTACTTTAGCTCAGGTGGCTTCTAATAAGCCCTGGGTGCTTACCTGTGTTTATGGGCTGCTGCTGCAGACAGGAAGCTGTGAGGCAGCTCCTGAGGTACTTCTGGATTAACTAGGGCAGAGCTCTGATGAATTGTGATAAAATCAGCTGGTTGCAGAGCAATTACCCTGAAGCTTTTTGCTCAGAAGGGTAGATGCATGCCAAGAAATCCCAACAGGGAGCAATGTTCATGGAGTTCCCCCATCTGTCTGTGTTCCTTCTGCCTTGTAGATCCTGGATGGTGTGTGCCTGGCAGAGTATGTGCAAAGCTGTCTGAGCAAACGTTAACCTGTGTGACCTTGGGGATGGATGTTAAAATCCTTTGTAGGACCCTGTGGTGCCAACAGCCCTTAATGACAGTGCATGTCTCTTGTAATTGCTACAAAGCAGTTGGAAAGCTGCTTGTTGCAAGACATGGCGATTGAGTTTGCCAACAATTAAGGACTAAACCCACAGACCACTTTCACTAGTGAGAGTAACTCCAGAAAGAGAATGGTGTTGCCTCCTTGTGTGAATGCAGGTGTGACAAGAAGGTTCAGGAGTGAGTTGTGGAACTTGGTGGTGATGGGCTGAAAGATCTGCACTGAGACACTGAAGGGTGGGGAGAGGGGATACAGCAGGTAAAACTGATAAGGTGGCAGTGTTGGATAACAGGTCATCCAGCTGACCTTCACACCCTGGCTGTGAGATTTAAATCCTCCCCCTTGCCTGGGAAGTCAATGGCCAACAACTGCACCCTTTGCGTTTCTCAGTCTCTGCTGTACTGTCCTTTAAGATGTGGCAAATGTGTAGCACCTGCTGGGTTTATTTTTCTCTTTGGTCTCTTCATTGGATGATCTAAATACTGCAAGCAAGTGAGGATCTTCATGCTTCTGCTTGTTAATCTGGAGGAAAGACCAAGCTTGTGTGACACTGACTGTCTCTGGTATCTGACCAGAAGGAGACTGAGTTTGACCCTTTCCCAAGCAGAAGTGTTCCTGCTGTTGGCCGAGGGTTTAGGAACAAAATATAGTTGAGCTCTTGCACCTTGTTTCTTCAAGCATATGACAAACAAGAGGCAGTCCCCTAGTACCCCTAGAACTGGGCACTCCTGGCACTGGGAGCACTGTGCAACCCCTCCCTTTGGGGTGGGAGCACAAGTGTGTGGCAGCTGGGCCATGTGGGCTGTCTGAATGGTGACACTGTGCCTGTCTTGTAGGTTCGGATGCGAACAGTGTGGATTTTGTGGACAGTGGCTGTGCCATGAGGAAGACAGTGGCTCGCCAGAACGCTAAGCTGGAAGGAGGATCCAGCGTGCCTGACTTTGTTATCTGGGAGATCAAGGTCCCAAAGGTAACCAGCTGCTGGCCTGCTCGTGCATCCTGCCTTGCCCAGTCACCTCTTGGTTCTCCCAGTCTGGTATTGGCTTGGTGCCATCCCAGGGAGATCAGCAACAAATCCAGGAGGACTGAAGAATTTAGCTCCTGTTAGGAGTGAAGAGCCAGTTCACAACTGTAAAGAAGCAGCATTCCAGGGGTATACTCAGGGGAATGGTGATGGTTGGACTTGTTATTCCCATTATCTTCCACCCAGTCTGTGAGTCTGATGCTTTGAAAGCACTCAGGAGGCTTTGAGGGTACACAGGTATTAAAAGTAGGGGATCTGTCAAAATGAGATGTGCTTACTGGTCTGTATCTGCCTGGACTCATCACAGACCAGCTGAACTCTGCGCTGGTCCAGCACTGCCTTATATTTATCCTGACTGTGCTACTGGAACTGGGAATGTGGGTGATACAAGCCGGAGAGAACAGTGGTGTTTGATGTACATTTCTCTTCCTCACTGTTGCTTTCTTGTCCCTTTCACAAAGGAACTAGTTGGCCGTTTGATTGGCAAACAAGGGAGATTTATGAGCTACTTGAGGCAAGCATCCGGTGCCAAAATTTATGTCTCAACACTACCTTATTTCCATGACTCCCAAGTCTGTCACATCGAAGGTGAGTGGAGTGTGTGTCTGTTCATGGTCTAATGTGTAGCTTGGGGGCTTTAATTAGATGGGCAAGGAATTTCAGTGGATTGAGTGGGTTTGTGAATCTAATGCTTTACAAAACTTCTCTGCTCGGTGCTGTTGCAGCAGGGGTATGTGCCAGGTTACCTGTGCTGTGGCACATGAACCCTCAGTCCTGGAGCTGGGAATGCATTTTAACATCTTGGGCTGCTGCAGTTTAACCAACCCCTTTTGCAGGATCCTGCAGGCTTGCAGGAGGGGCTATGGGATGGGCATTGGCAAATGCAGCCTCCACTGGGCCTGAAAAGTATCTGCCAGTGGATTGGATTTATACTGGAGGCTAAAGCTGTTGGAACTGAGACCTGGCAGTCTGAGTTGCTCGTGCTGGTCTGATACCAGGTTACACAACCAGTCTGTTAAAACTTACACTGTTGGTGTAGCACAGGAGGCTCCTTTTTCATAGGACAGGGCTGGGGGTGTCCTCAGCGTGTCCGTGCTGCAGACTTTGTGTGGGATTTTTGCCTTCCAGGGACCTCGCAACAAGTGGAGAAAGCCGTGAGCCTGATTGGCAGGAAGTTCAAAGAGCTGTGTCTCACCAACATCTACACCCTACCTCCCCCAACACCGCTGCCGCTTCACTCCCTCCTTGTTTCTGCCTGGGTGAGTCCCTGGCCCTGCTGTGACTGAAGCCTGGGTTGCCATGAACACTCCTGACAGTTTCTTTCCTCCCCATGGCAGCTGTTCCTCCCCGATGGAGTCACTGTGGAGGTGGTTGTGGCGCATCAGGTCGATGCAGGGCACATGTTCCTGCAGCAGCACACACACCCCACGTTCCACGTCCTGCGGAGCCTTGACCAGCAGATGTTTGCCTGCTATTCTCAACCTGAAATTCCAACCCTGCCAACTCCAGTAGAAGGCAAGTAGTGGATGCTGACAAACTGTGCCATTGAGAAACTTCAAGGGTCATGCAAAAGCCTGTTGTCCCTGCATTAGTCATGGGAGGTTTCCCAGTGGATGGGAATGTGATAGTTCACTTGTCATCTCATCTTTAAGCTTTTGCCAGAGTACAGATGTTGCTGTGCTCTCCCTTACCCTGCTCATCCCTGGAGTACCTCCCAAGCCACTTGGCTGCATGTTGAAATTCAGAGTGAGTGAGCCTGTCTCAGGTTATTTCCAGTCAACCTGGCATCTGGGGTGTTTCTGCTCACAAAGTGTGGAACTACTCCCAGGCCTTCATAGTGTCCATGTCCATCACCGTGTCTGCACATGGTGTGCAGGGAAGGAGGCACCACGTGGGAAAGGCGTTCTCTATTCCTTTGTGGAGACAGACCTTGCTCTGAGTGCCCATGGGCTGGAAGGGAACTGAGTACCTGGGCAGAGCAGCTTGGTAGTGGCAAACAGAGACCTGAGAGTAAAATCTACCAGTCCTGTGTCCCATCTGCAGGCCTGGTCTGGTGGGGGTGTTGGAGGAAGGTGGAAGCAGCCTAAGAAATGCTGGTGATTCTCTGTAGATAACTGTGCAGCACTGCTAATGCCTGAAGTGCTGATTTCTGGAAATCCACTTAGCCTGAGCCTTTCTTCTCTGTGTTCTGGGGTTTTGCAGTTGGTATTATCTGTGCAGCTCCAGGCCTGGATGGGGCATGGCTCCGGGCTCAAGTCACCTGCTACTTTGAAGACACCAATGAAGTGGAGCTCAAATACGTGGACTATGGAGGATATGAAAAAGTGAAGGTCGACACACTCAGGCAAATCAGGTCTGTAGCTCCTCTCCCACACCCTGAGGCCACATCTGGCTCAAATCCTCATCACAGGCATTTGTATCATTTGAATTCCTAGAGGTTTTTCCACAGCTGAAGTGGGAAATGGTGGAAAGGTTTGTCTCAGCAGCGGGTGTGGGTTCCTGGGAGCACAGCAAAGTCCTGTGAGGCTTTCTGGAAGGGAGAGAAGAGAAAATGACAACTTCTGCCACTCCAGTGTAGAAGTTGAGCAAAAGGATGCCCTCAGGAAGCCCTAAAGTGTAGTTGAGTGATGAGTTAGGAATAAGCTCCCAATTCTCATTGCCCCACCCCATTGGCTGGGAGAGCTGTGTTGGATCAGAGTTTTCTTACACAAGCCCATTAAATACTTGATTGTGCCCCAGAGGTGGGAGACAAAACAGCACAGCCTTTGTGATGGATGTGGGTTTTGCTTGGAGCCTGATCCAACTTGGCATGTTAATCAAACAATTTATTGCTGCTCTGAGGTTGCTGGAGAATAGTCTGATTTCTTTGTTTTTTTTTTTTTTTACTGCTGTTAATTTAAAACTGAATTCCTGTCATAGCAATTGATTAATCAATGTCACTT
>JAWWEU010000050.1:1013844-1036930 GCA_035583155.1 Acropternis orthonyx
ACTGTAATTCTGACTTGTAATCTGTTTGTGAGTTAGATTCATTCCTCCTGCTGGTTTACCTTTAAACCAGCACAGCTACGTTACGTTATACTACTGTATTAGTATATTCTTTCTTACTCTGGGCTACTGGTTTTGGGACAAAAATTATGAGTCTTATGTTACATGACAAGATGTCAGCTGAAAGCTGGGATGGCTGGTAGAGGCTTGATGTTAACAGTAAATTGATAATTAAATCTCATTAATGTTTGTTCTTTAACTGTCTTATTCTCAGTTCTTATCTGAAACTATGAAAATCCATAAAACAGCTGCAACTCATATCCTGACACAGTGTACAATGCTGAAAGGAGGAATACAAATAAGAAGTCATATTGATATTTAATCTCTGTACACACTATTTATTCTCTATGAACTGAAGGCAGTGCCAACATAGTGGGGGTCAGGGGGAGGAGAGGAGCTAGAAGATGATTGTGCTGAAATTTCTGATTTTTATGTGAGCAATGTTTTTCAGTATTCTCTTCAAACAGAATAAAAATGATCTGTCACAAATTTTTGATCCTTGCAGTATATAAAGATATTTTGTCAAATTACTATCCTTTATTCGTGTATCTGAAACATGTACAAATATGAAAGATCTTAGAAGTACAATTGTGTTTCTGTATTAAAACTCATAATCACCTCACCACAATCTCCTTTCAGGTAGTTGTAAAGACTGATAAGGACTCTCTTGAGCCTCCTTTTCTCCACACTAAATAACCTCAGACCCCTCAGACACCCTTCATATGACTTACTCTCTAGACCCTTCTCCAGCTCCATTGCCCTTCTCTGGGCACGCTTCAGCACCTCAATGTCTTTCTTGTTGTCAGGGGCCCAGAACTGAATGCAAGATTCAAGGTGCAGCTTCACCAGAGCCGAGTGCAGGGGACAATCACTGTCCTTGCCCTGCTAGTCACATTACTGGCCAGGATGCCATTGGCCTTCTTGACCACCTGGTCTTATACTGGCTAATGTTCATCAGTTCATTAATGTTGACCAGCACCCCCAGTTCCTTTTCCACTGGGCTTTTTCACAGCCATTTTTCCCCAAGTTGGTAGCACTGTATAAGGTTGTTTTGACTGAAGTGCAGGACTTGGCACTTTGTCTTATTGAATCTCATGCTGTTGTACTCAACCCATCGATCCAGCCTTTCCAGATCCCTCTGCAGACTCTTCCTACTCTCCAGCAGATCAACACTCCCAGCCAGCTTGGTGTCATCTGCAAACTGACTGAGCATGAACTTGATTCCTCATGCAGATTATAATTCCACATCTTAATCCCTTTGACTGAAAACAAAACCAAAAGAAATTCAAAAATGGAAAACAAAATATAAGGGGTCTATTACAATGACCTTTTTTTTTTTTTTCCATACTCCCCCTCTCCCCCCCTACATTCTTAATCTTTTCAGTGACAGGAGAATTTTAACTTCTTGAATATTTTAATAATTTTTGTTTAAAAAGCCGTTGAAATGAAGTAGAACTTGATAATTTTTCTTTTTTCTTTGTTTTTATTTTTTTTTTTTTTTTTTACTGCTGTTAATTTAAAACTGAATTCCTGTCAGAGCAATTGATTAATCAATGTCACTTCAAAGAATGCAGAAGTAACTTAAAGCCATGTTCCTACTCTGATTGATCCTCTTTTCTTTAAGGTCTGACTTTTTAACACTACCTTTCCAAGGAGCAGAAGTTTTACTAGACAATGTGGTGCCACTTTCAGGTAATGGAGCTCTCAGTGTACTATTAGCATTTCTCCTGCAGGTTTCCATGGATGCCAGCTGTGTCCAAGCCATGATTTTATCAAAACCTTCTCTCTCCTATTGTCAGTGCAATAGGATGTGATGAGAGGAAGGATTGGAAAAATTGTATTGTATTCTTCTAAATGTGCTAGCATGGCATAACCTGTCAGAGTGCAGGGGAAAGATGATAAATGTCCAGGCTTTTTCCTGCTTGGAGGGGAGAATGAATTACTGTCATAAGCAGTAAGCTGGCAGGACTGGCAGGGTGGAGGTGCAGTAGCTGTAACTGCTCTAATTCTTCTGTCATAGAGTCGCTGTAAATGCAAACTTAGGTTTTACTATCTGTAGACAAATACCTGCCATTTTCCTCCTGAATGACTGATTTGTATAGTTCTGTGTTCAAAAGCCAAGCCTGCAAGCAACCAGGAGAATGTCAGTCACTGTGTGGAAACACTTTGGTTTGCTGTTTTTGGTCTTTTCTAGCAGTGTTGGAGGTGGGTGCTGTACTGGTGTGTGAGAGCTGCCCTTCTGGGAGGGAAGGGGTGGCTGTAGGAGTGGGGGCCAGGCCAGGTTTCCCCAAAGGGCTTCTGGCTGGGCAGCAGGTAAAAATGCTTTTGAGTTCCCATTGCAGGGTCAGTCAAGTCCTGAGGGACCTGGAGCTTAATTTACTGAGGATCAAAACATTAATGGCAGCTCACAGGTACTGCAGAAATGTACTGTGCTGTCTTTAAAGCCTCCTGATTCATCAGCCGCTTCTGTTCACACTATCACAGCTGGTGGCTGTAGGAAGCTCCTCATCCTTTTCCTGCAGCACCAGCAGCTTCAGAGATGGCTTCAGCTGGTGTGTGCAGCCAGGGGTGAGGGTTCTCTGGCCCAGAGTTTGTAGGAGGACAGAGAAGATTAGCTTAACAGTCCCTGCTGGCCTTTAAAGCCTGTGGAAGATCTCATTTGCCCTCTCCACTTTCCGCAGACGAGGATCACTTTTCATCAGAAGCCGACGCCGCTGTCAGTGAGATGACCAGAGGTGCCGTCCTCGTGGCACAGGTACAGGAGGTGTCTGGAGAGGTCTTGTTGCTGTTGGGACTGCTGCTGGTGCCCTCTCTGCCCCTGGCACACTGTCTGTGTTGTAATAAAACCCAAATCCAGATCCCATGAGCCTGGGTGTTGGGGTATCCTGGGGCTGAAAACTCCCATCAACACTGCTCAGGACCGGGTGCCTGGGAAGGAATGCAGATTCCCTCTTGTTTCTGATGTGGGCAAGGAGGAAGGGAACCTGAGTGACTTTACAAAGTACAGCAGGGCCTTTTGTCCAGTGGATCCAGAGTCCAACTGGGTCTGCTCTGCTTTGCCAGTCCTCACTGTTTTAGCACCACAGACATGTGGGATCTGGCCTCCACTGGCCGGAGGCAGGAGTGAGGCTTCTGGTGATGCCCCAGTGCCTACTTGCAGTCCAGAACTGCTCACCTCTTCTGCAGTGCTTCTGGTAGTGACTGTAGCTGTCTGTGTAAGTGAATTGGGACCAGAATTGTTGCAGGCTCATATGTTTTTGTTTTCAGGTCACAAATTATGACAGTATCACGGGGCTGCCGCTGATACAGCTGTGGAACTTGATGGGAGATGAGGTGGGTATATTGACATGCGTATTTTTCCAATACTCTTGAAAACTCCCTAATCAACAACAATGACTATGAACTTCCTGATATTTCTTGCTGTGGTTTGTTCACTCACCTACTCTTTTTTGGTTTTTCCCTCTCCCTTTAGGTAGTGTCAATAAACAGGACTCTGGTGGAAAGAGGGTTTGCACGGTGGCTTGACTACTAGCCATGTCCCAGATGCCTTGACAACTCTTTCTGCAGAGAAAAACAAAAGACAAAATCTTGTTTTGCACTGTTACAATTTGGTTTGGCAACTTCCCCTGAGAAGACCTGTTTACAACTGCCCTGCCTGTGGAGTTTTGTGGTCCATTGAAACGCGTTGTGCTCAACTGTTACCATTTCACTAGAACAGATACCTCATCTCCTGAAAGGGGGTGTTCAAAGCCATAATGACAGATACTGTAGCTTTAAAGCAAAAAAAAAAAAAAAAAATCCTCCCTGGCCTCTACTCAAAAGTTGAATGGAAAAACCCTTAAAACCTTGGGGCTGGCTCGAAGCAAAGGCCCCTGAATCGGTAACTACGGTTTGGTTCCAGCTCTGTTGTGCCCCATGAACTTGGTGTCTGCTTTTTCTAAAAAGTTACATCGGTTGTCCTTTTTTTTTTTAACAGGCTCTGCCTATGTAATTAATGATTGTTATTAAGGGATTTAATGTTCAGTTATGGATTTTTTCTATATTGTGCCACCGGCCCGCACAAACAGCATTCATCTTGTGTCTTCCTTGCGCCGGGAGGTGGATGAATTGCGGTCGTTGCACTTACCGTGGCACGTGTCTCACTGCAGTCATGGATTTTAGGCTTGATCTGCTCTCTGTGCACGGGCTTGGAGTGCAGGTTATGTTACCACTACAACTTTTGCTCTGAAATGTCATGTATTTAAAGAAAAGAACTGCTTGCCAAGCCCAATTGTAGTTTATATTTTTCTAGCTGTGCAAGTCTGTAAATATATATTAAAAAAAAAAAATGGTTGTAATATTTTGTACAAGAAAAAAACACTGGAAACAAAGGGAACTTTACAGAAACTTTTTCACACCAAAATGTCCTATCTAGGTAGAACTGGTTTGGAGTGCATTAGGGTAGCCAAATTATTTGGAGCATCCAAATGTTGGGAGTGTTTCAGCTCTGCTGTATCAGGATTAGTGTCCCCCTTAGGTTGCTGTCTGGTTGGAATTGTGATCGCTGCATCCTTTGCTATGTTGCTGTACAGATCTGTTTAAAAAAAAAAAGTAACAACTTGGCATTACTCTTGCAGTGGTGTTCTCTCTCAATTTTTTTGTGCTCCTTTTTAGATTTCTATAGCATATTTAAAATTTTGCTCAAGTAATTTAAGCTGACTTAATGCTCTAAAAGACATGCCCTCTAATGTGTATCATTTTAGATAGGGGTTGAGCTGGGATTTATTGCTGGCAGAGAAGATACTTGCCAGAAAAATGTTGATGTAGTCAGTCCTCAGAAGTTGTTTCAGGTGAGTCAAGGATGTGCTGACATCCTGTGAGTGAACACATATCACACATCTGGACAATTGCCTACACAAGCCTTTGGTCCAATCCCCCCGATATGGAATGGTTATATCCTTTCTTGGAGTTCTCTCCTATTTGGCGCTTCTGATTTAATGTTCATGTTTGCAGTAACATCCAATGAAAACTAAATTTGGTAACTCAGATCTATAAAAAAATATATCCTTTTGGAATGTTTCTTTCCATTTCAATTAAAGTTCGAATTTTAAGCAGTCTTAATCAAACTGTGATGACTTAAGAGCCTTCATTTCCTGCCTCCATTAGAGCAGCCCTGGAGTCCTTAGTCTGCACCCATGGGGATGGGTTTGTTGCATCTTACTATTCATGACATGCTTTCCCTTGCTTTGAGGGGCGTCAGAGTTGGGAATCTGCAGCTCTCCTGGTGTTGGCTCCATGTCCCCAGTTTTCTTCTGGCTCTGCAATATGGAAGAACATCCTGTTCCCTGTTTGTGCTGTGAGCTGCCTGGTTTTTGAGCTACAGTGAAATAGAACATTGTAGGGTGAGATGAACTGAAGTAAGGAGGTGTTGGCAGGTAATAGGCAGCTCTTCTTTAAAGTCAAAACTCTCAGCCTGTACAGATGCGTTAATAGGGCGGCCGGGGGGGGGGATATTTTAGGTTTGCGGTTTTTTTTACACTGTGGACAAAAGTAAATGGGTCTGCTGAGATGGGGGGAGTTGAATATGGACTGCTTGGAAAAGAGGAGGGGGGAAAAAAACACAGGTCCATAAAGGACCAGGGAAGGTTGAACCAAGTGGGTTGTATTTGCATCCCCTTCTCTGAGACAGGGCAGTGGTGCTTTGTGCCCCATCAGACCTCAGGGCCGGGGCTGTGGTGGGTTTGGAGTGGGTCGTGCTGCTTGTAAATCCCTCAGCATCCCCAAAGCACCTCTCTAATCCTTGGCTCAGACCTGAGGCTGAGCACACACACATGGAGCCGAGCCGTCCCAAGGGGTGGTTTGACTGAAGCCCTTCAAAGGGGCTTTCCCCTTTGGAAGTGGTAATTTTGTTACGGGTAAAATGAATGAGGTCTCTGGAGATGCCTAATTTATAACCTCTGCCTGGAGAGCATGCGAGGGCAGTGTTCTGTGCTCTGGTGCTCCCTGCAGTGCAGCCCCTGGAAGCACAGATCTCTCCGGGCTCTTCCACAGATGACAGCTGCTTCCTAGGAGGCCTCCTGCCCTGGGGGCTCATCCCTGAGCAAGTGGCACCTTCCTGCCAGACCATCTGGAGCACCAGGACTGGTCCTTTGGCAGAGCCTGGAGGTGACTTCCCTTTGGCACGTTGACTCCATGGCTCCTCAGTGCGGAGAAGGGAAGAGGTTTTGGAGCAGATAGAGAAATATGGAGTCCCTGTCTGACACTGGTCTATGGAACAGTTCAGCTCCTCACCCCTCCCTACCCCTGCCCCAGCAGCTCCCTGGAGAAACTTCACTGGCAGTGGGTTCTCCCTGAAAAGAAAGAAAAATCAGGTACAAGCTGTATTTTCACTTCCCTTCTGCTGCGTCACACAGATCCATCCGGTCCTGCCTCGGTGCTGTCCCTGTTGGAGGCTGCTGAGCAAGGATTAAAGAACATGTGTCTTGCATTTAGTTCTTTGCCCCGGGGGCTGTGTTTTGGCTTCAGTCACCTCTGCTTCCTCTGCCTCTCCTTCCCCACCCCATTCAAAAGGAAAACCAGCAATGCTAGAGGAAAAATTCTGGCTGCACTGGGGCAACAGGGGAGAGGCTGGCACTTGGGGGAGAGACTTGGGGGTCTTTGCCAGGGGAAATGTCAGAGCGGTTTTGCCCTGACACCCCTCTGGTCCCAGCTCCAAGCAGAGCAGGGAGTGCTGAGCCTGGTGTCACGCACAGCCCACGTTCCATAGACACAGAACTCCCCCAACCAGGAGCTGATGTGATGGCATTTGAGGCCATTTGTCCTTCTGACCTTCACAGCACCCTGTGGCAGCATGTCCCACAACTTAATTACGTGTGAGTGAAAGAAGTGCTTCCTGTTTGCTTTCTAAATTGCCTGAAAGCCTCCCTGGCTCATCCGTCATCCCCGTACCGCAGGAAGGTGAGTAATGGCCCTGCTTTGGCTTGTCCACACTGCCAGCGAGTTTATAGACTCCTCTCCTGTCACCTGCCTCTGTTCAGGCTGAAGCTGCTGGGGAGTGTTTAACCCCGTAGGTGGGAGTCGACATCCCCCCAGACACTCAGCCCTGGGCCCTTTCTAGCCCTGTACAGGCTTTGCTGAGGTGAATACGTGCTGGAAATGTCCCTCCTTTTGCTAAATCAAGACCATGAAAATGCTGCTTGTGCCCCAGGTGAGTGTTTTGGAGTCTGAAAGCAGGGTGGGATGTTTCTGATGGCATTCCCCACCCTCATGGAGAGCAGGAGGAGGTGATGGGAGTCGTGCTGTGTCTGTGACTGAGGTTTCAACCTTCCCTTGGGAGATGGGACATGTATTAAAGTGACTCACTGGTTTGTGCACTTTGTGTCCCAGCTTCAAAACTCTGCGTGTTGCCTGGGGGATGTTACTCTTTTTTTGTACCCAAACTCTGCAGTTTGGATTCAAGAACACTGAAGAGACATTTCAGGCTGTTTCAAGTGAGGTGCCCTCATTTCTGGATAACAGCACTTTCAAAGTAATCTGTGGATCTGGGTTTCCCCCCTGTGTGTTGTCTAGTGTGGGTCTAGAGTGTCTGTCGCTCTTACAAGTGCACCTGAAGCACTTCTCTGGCCCTTGAGTAGTGCTCTCTCATTTGTAGCCTCAGGTAGCAGCGTGAGCATGTCTTGGTTCTGTCACATTCCTCTCCTGAGCTCTGCCTGGCACAGAGACCTCCCCCAGCTGGCCCACGATCACCCAGCATTGCTGCTGGTGCATCCTCCAGCCTCCTGTTCCCCCTCAGTTTTCCTGTCCCTGGTGTGAGGGGGATGCTCAAGACAGCGCCCTTCTTCAGGAGACACTTGTTCAACACTGCAAAGGTGGTTTTATGGGAGCAGGAAAGAAATGTTTGGCTGCCTTGTCAAGTCTGTAGTTCTAATTCTTCTGCTGTGTCTCTGCTGCCTGGGCAGGTGATGTGGCTGCACCTCTGGGACAAAAAACAGTGTGTCACATGCAGGTATGGGGCAAGGGACAGCACCACTGAAGCGCTGCAGGTGCCCAGCCTTGCCCCCAGACACTTGCTGAGGCCACAAGGACACCGCAAACTATGAGGAAAGAGTCACAGTGGAGAAAGGGGGGTTTGGGTGGGTTTGTATCTGCCCTATCCCATTCGTTTGCCCAGGAGACCACCGGCCTTTGGTGCCAGTGTCAAGCAGGAAAAGAAGGAGCAGTCCCGGTGGCCGTGAGCGAGGGGAGAGCAGCAGATGGCACTCGAGCATCAGCCCAGCACTGCCGAGCACTGGGAACGGGTTTGGGCTGAGCCGCGCAAGGGAAGCGCAGCCATTCGGGCTCGAAGTCCTTGAAGGGAGGTGTGTAATCCTGGGCTATGAGCGGCATCTATAGAACCTTGGTTTACATGCTTGGAATGTTCTTCTCTACTCACAGGTCCAGATTGTATCTCTGCTTGCGCGGGTTTGTCCTTACACAGTGTCTGGACGTGAGTTGATAAAGGGAAAGTTACTGTCACTCACAGAGACTGACTCCTAATTTCCTTGGATATTTCCCAGGATCGTGGTGGGCGTTTCCCCCAGAGCACAGAAACAAGATTTTAGTTTTTTTCGAATCAGATTTCCCCCGCCCCTGCCCAAAATGAAAAGTGAGCTCCTTGTGCTCACACTGAAAACAGACTGGCAGGTGAGGAGACTGAAAAAGCAAAGTTCGGTGTGTTTGTTACAGAGGCAACAGCTGGACATGTACGAATGAGCCAGGGAAAAACATTCCCGCTGAGATGGCCACGGTGTTTTCTGGGCATGCTGAGAGAGCTCCTGGATGAGGAGCTTTGGCTCCTCTCAGTCTCACAGCGGACGGTCTCCTCAGTGTCCCAGCACTGTTGCTGCTCCTTGCAGGGCTGTTGCTGCACCACAGGGCTGTTTGCAGGGACAGCTGAGCTTCCAAGCACGCAAGTCCTGACTGTGGATTCAGACCATGCTCGTTCTCCTCTGGACCCTGGGAGACCTGCCTGTGGGCAGCTGAGATGGGACAAGCCACAGCCTGTGTCAGGCTCTGCTCACCCAGGTTTTGCCCTTGAATAAGACAAGACATCTGGGCTGGCTTTGCCCAGGAATGGGGAGGAAGCGCTTGCCCTGGTGTGTGCTGAGCACCCCAGCACCAGGGTGTATGTGCTGGACTCCTCTCTTGTTCAAAATGGGGGAAAAAACCACTTGTGAGCCCCCAGCTCTCTCATGTGTGAGATCCATACAAATCCATGGATTTTTACCAGCAGCTTGACCTCTCGGGCAGAGTTCTGGCTCTGCAGCAAAGAGCTGCCCTTGTTCTTCCTCTTGCCTGACTCGTCTGTAATGGAAGGGCTAAATGCTTATTACTTTTTTGTAGCTTTTTCCAGTTGCCAATGAAACATCTCTGGTTTGGGGCTTGTTTTGTTTCTGTGTTGCTGGGCCTTTGCAGGATGCTCTATCTCACTGTAATTATGGTTCCATCATTGTCTTGGCACGATAACATCTGCTGTCTCTCTGCGATCTCCACTTCCCACTTCTCCTATTTCTTTTGAGAATTTCATGGATCCTGGTGACCTTCTATTTTCCATAACATCTCACGCATCTCAGTGTACGCAGCTGTTTCTCTTGCATTGCCCTGTCTCTCCATTTGCCTCTTCTTTTCCTGTCAGCATCTCCAATGCATTCCAAATTTCAGCTCATCTGCTTATCAAATCAATATCTCGCTCGCAGTTGCCTCTGCGCCGTGGCTGCTGTGGACACGGGACCTTTTCCCCCCGGCCTGGGCTGATTTCCCTCTGAGCACGATGCATCCCCCAGCTCCATCTGAAGGCTTTGCTCTTCTCATTTAACACTTTAGAGTCCATTTTCTCGGGCTTTTTATTTTGATGATGTTGTACTCTTTGGCTGTCTGAGGTCTGTCCGTGCTGCGGCTCCTCCTGAGCGGGTGGGCAGTGATGTGCCACGGGGTGGGTGGATGGAGGGATGGATGGAGGATGTTGCCCCTCCAGGTGAAGTTGAGTCTGGCTGCTCAGGACAAACTGCAGCAAAGCTGGAGCATGACCAGGAGAGAAGCTGTGCTGGGTGTGGGGCTGAGGTGGGGAAGGGGCTGGAGAAATACGGGCTCAACTACTGTTTTTGTGTGACCTTGTTTAAAGAGCGTGAGGTCCATGAGTGTGATGAACAGAGGTACTTCAGGTTTTATTCCATTCTGGCACTTTTTACTACTAGGACTTTACCAGTATGACTGTTCTCTTAAAAAATATTAATTAAAAAATCAGTCCTGCGTCTGCTGAAGATGGACTAATAAAATCTGGGCTATGACAGGACCCTAAATCTCTGTTCCATGTCTGTAAAGCATGAATTCCAGTTCTCCACCTCCCACTCTCATGTCTCACCTGCCTGCATGGCAGGACCCTGGCCCTGCAACTCCATACAGCTCCAGGTACAGCCTGGCCCAGGGCACTTGATGATGCTGTAGCAAAACTAATGCTGAGACTATTAAAGGCACACAGATTTTTGTCATTTTAGTTACCCTCGACCCATGGTCTGTATATATCTGAGCTAAGAATGTCCTGTTCTTGAAAGGCATTGCAGAAGTTTGGTACCTGGACGGTGTGACAGAGAAGGAGGGAGCAGGTAAGGAGCTGGTGGAGATTAAGGAATCCTGCAATAACTTTGTAGATGGATGGAAATAACACTGTGTTTGCATCATAGCTTTTCCTCTTTCAGGAATGTGTTTATGCAGAGATGGTTTCTATACAGATCTGCATTGCATATGGGTGCTTGTACCTAAGTAGGGCTGTGAAATCATGGATTAAGGGTGCTAGTCATCCAAAGGGAGTTCTGTGGCTGTCGGAGTGGATAATGACTACCTGATTTGGGAGGAGAAATGCTCCCATGGAGATGGGAAGCAGTGGGTTTGGTAAGGACTCAGCTCTTGTTCTCACCCAGGCAGAGCTGCCAAAGCATCACTGACAGCAAATCACTGGGATTGGGGTGTGAGGGCACCTTTCACCGGGCTTTTGTCCCTGGAAAGGGAGAAATGCACAGGAAAGCACAGCAAACCATGGCTCCGAAATGGGGGGCTCAGGTGTGGGGCCAAGCAAGTGTGGATTTGCAATGGGCCAAACTAGAGCAAACCAAATGGGAATCACACAGGGAATAAGCATTATAGGGAATAATCTCTATCTCTTAATGCTTCAATGACTCTGAAATAATTGGCTGTTTCCTGGGCATATCTAGATGAGATGAAGTGTTCTCCCTGTTGCCTTTTGTACAGTGATCTTTCAGAGACCTGACTGTCCACCCCTCCCTCCCCCTTTGCCTTCTGGGTCCCCCTCCCTCAAATTTCTCCTGGAGTTTGTATTTTTCCCCCAACAATGTCTCCGAAGAATCACAATTGTATAACGTGTGTGTCCCAACGCTTGGATTTTAATAACGTGCAGCAAACCCCATCAGCACAGGCAATTTCACATTCAACACATTATTGCTATTTAAAGCGCCGAGGTATAAAAATGATTGGCAATCCGGCTCTGCCAGCGCCGCCGCCGCTGCCAGATTGTGATTTTTAATATTGGTTGCTCTGCACAGTCGTTCCCTCACCTTTGACTTGCAGATTTCCCAGCGTCAAAATAGCAAAATCATTTTGGGCTGTAACAGGCACTTTGCTCGCTGCTGAAAAGAAGTAATTATCATTAAATGTGCAGAGGGCTGGGTGTACACAGACACACCCGCACGGACTGGCTCTGTGTTTCCAGCCGAGCGTTTCCTCAGCTTTGCAAATATATTTTACCTGAGCTGCAGGGTTCTGGGGTAGTGGGGGCGATGGGCAGGTGGGGTATTGTGTTGTCTCTCTGTCATGGTTATGGAAGGGGGAGGCCAGCAGGATACATCCTGGAGATGCTGCTCCACGAGGGCTCGTGATTTTCGTGTTCCCAGGGCTGTGACAGAGATCTCACACAGAGCCCAGAGGTGTTGGCTGTGTCAGGGCTGTTTACACGAGCATGTTGCTCTGGGTTAATGTACAGTGTGATTAAAGATTAGACCTTTGTGAATTTCTGTTTAAGGCCACCTCACCCTGCTTACCTTAAAGTATGAGGTGACCAGAAAACAGCCTTTCTTACATGAAAACAAGACTTTGTCTTCACTGAGATAATGGCCCTGGAGTTTTTTATATGTGCTATATAAAATCTAGTGAATACAAGATAAGTGGGTAGTTTCTGTCCTGATGTTGCTTTCTGATGTCCCTACTCCACGCTCTGTGGTGGGGTGGCCTGTAGCTGCTGGCTGGAGGAAGGCAGGAACATCCTCATCCTCACCTCTGCTCAAGGGGCTGTGCACAGAGCCACGGTGGTCCCTGTGACAGCAGTGCAGCCCTGGGGACACACCTCAGCCTCCCAGCCACGGTCTGCCCCACACAGCCTGATGGTGGCACAGGGAGCAGCCGGGGGCAGTGGTGTGGTCCAGCCTGGGATGGGGGTGATGCTGGGGGAAGGTGGCAGGGGTGGGTCTGCCAGGTTGGGTTTTGTGGGTGGCAACAACATGGGGCTTCCATTCCCCTCACAGCAGCATCAAACCTCTGCTCTGCACTGGAAGATCTGCCCACAGGGGTGTTGAGTCCCGGGTGCCCTTGGAGGGGAGTCCTTGCCTTCCTGAGCCGGGCTTGTTGGCCAGCAGGATGTCTGCAGGGCTGGGACAGAGTGAGTTCACCAGGCCTTTCTCTTTTCTAAAAATACCTTTTCCCTCGTGTTCCCCACAGCAGCCGAGGAGACTGTGCCGAATCCGCCAGCTTCAGGAGCTTCTGGACTGGGAAAGGGGGAATCTTTTGGGTGATCTTGGAGAAATCTTGATGTTTTGTGCAGATGTGGAGTGTGCAAAGCCCTGGAAAAAGGCCGCCTCTGGAGCCAGGGAGCTGATGGCAGCACTTTGTCACTGTATTTACACTTCCACTGGCCCAACCTGAAGCATTTGGCTCCCCTCCACTTGCGGAAGGGATTAGCTACTTCATAACATCCAGACAAGATAATCTCTCCAATTTTGCCTGGAAGAAGTCCCTGACAAAGAGCAGCAAAGCTACAATAATGCCAGATGAAACAGTAATTGAGTTTGCCTTCTTATTACTTTCTCGGGTAAGTTCGTGTTGGTTTGAATTTAATTTTTTTGTTGTTGATACAGAACAACAAAACACTGTTCCTGGGTTGATTCAGACCAGCAGAGTTACATCCATGGTGAACCTCAGCGGCACAAGGAGATGAGAAAAGAGGGGAGAGAGAGTGACTGGGGAAAGTTACGTGCAGTGTAAGCAACAGTATGTGTTCCATCCTCCCTGGAGCAGAGCTGCTCTGATGATGCCTCACACTAATACATCATGAAAGCAACAGAGTTTTAATGGCCTTAGCCAGGAAGAAGAAGTCCAGCAGCCTCTGTCCATTCCAGCCCAGTATTGTGCAATTTCCCTTACATTTTTCTTTTCCTTGACAGAGCGTCCTAACAATAAATAGCAGCAAGAGTATCTGCTGGGCTCCTGTGGGCCTCCAGGTGTGGTTCCTCAGTGATGCGGAGAGTTTCATTTGGAAAGGTGAAGCTGAAGTGCTCTCAAGTGCCAGCAAGGCAAATGTCACCTTCTGGAGTGGGGCCACGTGTGTCACCTCAGCTGGGCCTGGGCACAGTAGGAGGCTCAGCCCAGGCAGCCCCAGCTCAGCAAAATTGGGCAAGCAATGATGCCTGCAGGAGACATTTGCAAGTACCATGTTATCCCACCAATATTTTAAGGAGAATGGTGCTGTCAATCCTGGTCTCCAAGCAAAACACATCCTCCTTATTTCCTTTCTCTGCTCGCAAAGCAATAGCCATGTATATTTTTAAATGGATTGTCCTTTGGATTCTTTTTCTTTGTCATCCAGCATCAAAGCTCTAAAGGTCACATTTTTCAAGTTCTTTCCTTGGAGTATCAAGGACTATACATTTACTTTAAACAGAAACTAAAACCCCAGCAATTTTAGAAAACCACTTCACACCCAGGGACTCAGGAAAGCTCTAAATGTCATCACCAAAGCTCGAGGCTCCCAGCTCAGCTCAAGAGCAGTTTGATTTTGGCTTAACTATAACCAGTTCGTAAATGTATTCACACTTACAAATTGCACAGTTGTGGTCGTGCCTGTTCATAAACATGTAATGAAAAACAAGTGTTAAATGCCCAGTTCTTAGTAAAATGTTTGGTTCTGGCCCACCCCAGCTCCAGGTTCTGCACCATTCCATCACCCCACTGGACCACAAACCCTCTGGGTGGATGAGGAACGTCACTTTAGGGCTGTTGTGTTCAGACTGAGCACACACAGACACCGATGCCAGTTTAACCTGGCTCTGTGCCACCTCCAGGGGAACACATGATGCCCAATCTGGCAACGAGTTAGAGGGGAGAGAGACAATTCCCGACCCAGCCGAGAGCCTTTGGTATGAAATTAACCCATCAATGTAATTTGAATAAGGATGAAATGGCAGAGTGACTTCATTACAGTGCAGTGCTCCACATGGGATGGCAGCAATTCTTCCTTCAGGATCTGGAGCCTGGAGGTCAGGTTTGCTGGGCTGTCAGCCGGGGCTCGCACAGGCTTTCATCGGTGTTTCAGTGTGAACATTAAGGCACCACGTGGCAGGTGGATGATGCTGGAAGGGAAATGAAGGACCCAAAGACCTGGATCTCAGAAGGAACGAGGGGCGCATTGGTATAGATCTTGTCACCCAAAATCTCTTTGGGAACTTTCTCTCCTGAGGAAGCCTGTTCTAATTATTTGTGTAGCTTGATCTTGACATCAATGCAAACTCCAGCTGAACTTTGGCCAAGAAGGGATGGGGATGTCAGGGCCAGTTGCTTAATTATGTTTACATCTAAATTGCTGCAGTAGATCTTTACTTCCTAGAAAGTGATTTTCCTCTGCTCTTTAATTTCATAGAACAATATGAAAGACATGAATCTTCATGAAACTCCTCTCCTAATGCAGCAGAGACTCCACAGTGTTTGCAGGCTTTGCTTTTCATCAGAAATGGTCCTGTGGGAGGTTCAAGGTAGTATCCTTGCCATCCCGGCTCAGCAATCACAGAAAGCCAAATAAATAAAGCAGGAAGTTGGCAAAGCCCTGATTCAGCAAAGGTAGAAGCACAAATTCAGCATTAACCTCTGCTCAAGATGATTTGGGACAGAAGAGTTAATCTCACTGCTGCCCAGAAGTCTGACCAAGAATCCAGGACCTTGACAGTCGGCACATCAGTGCTTTAAATCTAAGAGGAGAAGGTGCTTAATGCTGAGGAATTGATTAAATACGGGAAAAGCACGCTCCCTGGTAGGAGGTAATAACTCAAAGACTGGGTTTTGGGCCATGGTCAGATGTGGTTGTCTCGTGTCGTTTTGGCCAAGGCCCTGATGCCCTGAGGGAGGATGAGAGCGGCAGCATGTGTGGATGGACAAGTCCAGAGGAGGCTACAGTGGGTCCAGGGGCTCCTCCTCACTCGCATCCCCTCACCAGGGGAGGCTGGAGATCTCTGGGCAGCACAGGGCAGGTCTGGGGACTTTGGGGAGGGTGTTGGGGCAGCAACTCAGTGATGGGCTGCAGTGATCCCCCTGGTCAGCAAGCACTGTCCTCATCCACCCCCAGCATGGCCACTTTGAGGAAGCCCCTTGGATGTGAGAAGGACCATGTATGACCAGGGTGAGGGTCACTGTGGATCAGAATACCCTCCCTTGTGAGTGCCTGCCCCTTTGGGTTGCACCCAGACAGAGCAGAGGGAGGGGAGCGGAGGATGCCTTCTGGAGAGGTGGGTGTGCAGTTTAAATGTGTGTGACATCCCCCAGGGAGGAAATGTGAGGCTCTCCCAGCCCAAAATCTGCTCTTCCCTGGGGGGTTGGGTGTGCAGGGTGGCCGTAGCCAGCAGGACACGGCTCTCCCAGCAGGCAAACCCCAGCTTCCTCTCTCCTGAGCTCCTCATGCTTATCTGATCTGCACCTCCGTAATGATGTGGTTAGAATTGAATTATGGTGCTTTAATGTAGTTACAGCTACATTTCCCAGGCACATTTCTTCCTGACGTACAATGCTGGAATTTAGGATCTGGCCAGAGGCTGTGTATGACTTCTTGTCTCCCAGGCTTGTTGCAGCCTTGCCACGTGCCATACCAGGACCTGGCTGGAAAGGCAAACTTAGGAGTTCAATTCACCTCTGCTGCTGGAAAAGCAGCGAATTAAATAGAAATCCCATGAGTTACGTTAAAGGTAACTCCAGGGAGCCCTGGGGGACAGCCCTGTGTGCCCTGCATGATGCTGCAGCGGGGAGAAGAGTGGCTGGAGAACAACTGCTGGCATGGGGAGGGTCCCACAGTCATGTCTGGGTTTGCCTTAGTTTTCCAGCTGCAGGAAAATACCTTCAAAGGTGCCTGGGTGAACGGTGGATCTTTAGCCAATATATGTGTTAGTGTGACTATGAGAATTTTATGCCCAGTGAAGACCTGTGCTAGGATAGTCTAAAACTTCATGTAGACTTTCTTGCTCATGTCTCCTTTGATATGAATCTAATGGTCATGGAATTTGCTGTATATGCAACACGAATAATTTGATTAACAAGAGAGAAGCAAATAAAGGCGTTAACTCTAAAGTCAGACAGGAAACACCAGGAAATGATGGGTTTGCCTTTTCCATTGTGCCAGAGGTGCAGGAATGCCCAGACTTCGAAGTGTGAGGGATCCCCACCACCTACAGAGAGGGAGCTTTGCTTATCAACCTTTCAGGGTGTTTTCATCAATTCTGATCTGTCTGTAGTTAATTTAGAGCGATGGTGTCCTCTGGGGAGCGACTTGTTTTTCCTACCCCTGATTCAGCTCCACACTTGTGAATTTTAAGTGCATGTGCATTTATAAACGAGTGTCTGTATTTATACAGATCCTGCCAGTGCACGTTTTGCAATAATTCTCCTTGGATGCTCTTGCTTTCTCCCGCAGTCGATTTTTTTGAATGACGCGGAACTGATAATGGATGTGGTTTCAGTGTGGCCAGGCTGGCCTGGCTCATCTCATTCCACCTCTCCTGGTTTTGAGCAAGAATGTAAGGACTTGCTGTGTCTATTTTAGATTCCATCACGAAAGGAATAATTGAGATTGAGATTCTTAGTCACTCAATGCGGAAGGTCAGGGAATTAATGCTGTGTTACACCAGACCATTCATTTACTGGGCCTGCTTTTTTTTTTTCCCCTTTACTGTCTGTAGAGGAAAACAAATGTGCCTCAGAGAAGGTAACGCATCTTCAACACCACGCACAGCCCCAGCCTCTGATAATACACACTGTTTATCTTTATTTTGGGGGTGTTCCAGGGTAGTTTTATCATCATAATTGATTAGTGGCGACAGGGAAAAAAAATCCAGGAGTAACAGGAAGAAATTATTCTAGAGAATCCATTGACTCAGTGGTAGCATTGATCTACTTCTGGGAATTATTTATAGGAGAAGATTCATAGTTAATAATATTAGTTTGGACTTTGGGAGCAGTTTATCAGAGGCTCTTAAAGGCCTTTGGTAAAAATTAATCAGGTAGAGAAATAAGGTAGACAGCCTGGTTTTGGAAGAGGGAAGGAAATAGGATTCCTGGCATAACTCTGTCCATCCCAGAGGGAGAGACAATGCAAGGGGTAACTTGGGGTGCTTGGATATGTCTAAGCACAGGAGTGGGAGCATGGATTTCCAGCTGCTTTATCAGACAGTGCAGCTGGGGAAAGGTCCTTGGAAAATTCCCCACTGAACCTCTCCTTCAGATGAAGTCAAGGTGTCCATAGGACAGTGCCCTAAGCCATAGCCAGCAGGGAGAACCGCCCAGGGACAACACTAACCCTTCTCCTCCCCTGCCTCTCCTCCCCCTTTTGTTTTTGGTTTTAACTTAATTGATCTGTATCCTGCAATCCTACCCGCAGGAGGAATGACACATCTGAAAAAAGCAGGAGGATTTGTTTAAAGTGAGCTGCTTGGGTTTTTTGGTGTGTGTATATATAGAATTGCCTGGAAGTAGTAAATAGAATTAAACACTGTAGTTCTGAAAAACAAAATTCTCAGGGCTGTCTGTTGATTTCAAAGCTGATGAAAACAAAGCAGGCTTTGAAATCTTTCCTCGCAGAGCTCCCCCCTCCTCCCTTATCATATGAAAGATGGGCTTGATAATATTTGGGTTTTATTCTTCTTTTGAAACAGTTGAAAAAATGCTGTTTTCTCAGTTAAGATGAAAATCCCGGTGTTTTTAATAAGGTCAGTGTAATGTCTTCATTAGCAAATACTGAAATAACTTGATGCAGATCTGGAACTTGACCAGGAAAAACTTCAGTGTCTACCCAAAATACAGAGCCACATTTGCACCAGGTGTGAACCAGTACTGTTTCCCTAAAATTACTGGTTCTGGGAGAGCCTGTTCCTGTTTAGGGACTGGCTGGTGTGTTTTTAAGTAACTCCCAGACTCGAGTGGGTTTTGTTTGTTTTCCTGGCCCTGGGCTCCTGTAAACCCTGGGCTGGGCAGCGCTCGGTGGGTTTGGCGGTTTCCTTTCAGATGATGGAGCAGCTGGTAACAAAGGGATGAACTGGCAACCTGGGAAGAGATGTAGAGCTCACCACAAGGAAATGCAAGTGGATGGAAATGGACAGAAAGCCTAAAATAAAATGAAATCAAAAATATCCAACCCACTAAGTCTGCTTTGTGGAAATTTTGTCTACAAATGTCACAACAAAGCTGTTGGGTGCTGAGCACTTTAAAAGTTGTCCTCTATTATGAATCCCAGGCACACACAGAAAGTCTTTGCCCAGTTTTTTTGGGATGTGGATGGTATCTGGACAAGCCTGACACGCCTTGACTGGTCTGAAACGATGGACTCTGAAGACATCTCTTCCTTCCTCTGTGCTGTATTTTCTCTGAGACAGAGTTGCCACAGCCCACCTCCCAGTGCCTCTGCACTGTGCTACAGGCACTGGGGTAAGGCCAAAGGCAGAGATGCATCAGGAAGACCAACTATTTGCAATGACATATTCTGCATTTTAAATGATCTTTGATTTCCTGGTGGCTCCCCAGTGTATCACTCCCTGTAATTCTGTCTAAATAATGTTTGTCAGGTGAAGCCACATCTGGGCAGCAGACAGACCAGTCTTCAGCATGCTGCTCCTCACCAGGGACTTCTGCAACCCACCGGCCGATCAATCTCCACAACTTACTGAATGATAGATGGAATATAATATAGGTCATTATTTCTTCCCTATGTGTGAAAATGAATTATTCAGTAAAGATTTAGATCCTTTTTTATTATGACACTGAATTTATAGAGCATACAAAACATAAATGCAGATTTCTCCAGCACCAGAGGGATGAACTTGTTCTCCAGGCAGTGAGAGGTGGACGCAGCCACTCGGCATCGCTGCACGGCAAAGATGGGATGCTCAAATGGCCAGAGCACTCGGCTGCAGCCTGGGCAATTAGGACCTGCCCCAAGCTTGGCTGCCAGCCTGCTAACCTGGCATAGCATTCCCTAGCTGGTTTAGGAGCCCAAGATCTCTTTGTTTCAGAAATCAGGCTCTCAGGGCCCCCAGGTATCTTCATGGGTATTTGGGGTCTCATGTCACCTTGACCTTCTAAATGCTGATCTTAACAAACTCTGCACCTCAGCCCCTGATCTGAAACAAGAGTTGCCAAAACTGAAAGGCAGTTGGTGAGGCTGAAACCTGCTAATGAGAGTAGGTGCTGTGTGAGTCCACGGACAGACGTGGTCTGTCTACTGAGCCACTGTGGAGCGTTTTGACTGCTTTGTACCAATAGCAGTAACTTTCATCGTTATTGGAATAAATGCTCCAAGTTTTAATTGCGCAGCTTGGGAGAACGTTACCCCTGACCAGCAGTTACAGATGTCAGCTTCGCAGTTCATTAGCTACTTCCCAAAGTCCACTGGGAGTTCGGAGTTTTAGCACGAACGTTAGAGGTCAGAGAGAAGGAGAGCAGAGGGCAAGCCTGCAAACTCTCTGTGGAGTGGAGAAAAGTCTGGGATCAGAGCTGGACCAGCACCTTTGGGGATGGGTGTCATCATGTGCCACCCACGGAGCAGGACAGTGGGTCCTGGGTTGTCACCTGTGGGCTTCAGGGACTGAATGTGCCCCCAGAGTGCCATGGATATGGCTTTTGCTCTGTGACAGCAGGGAGTGCAGAGAAATAGCAAAACTGACTGAACAGATTGAAACTGGGCACCTGCCTGAGCCCAGCCTTGGCTCTGGGAGAGGTGGGAAAGAGAACGTTATCCAGTGAAGGGATAACAGTGGAGATTTCCTTCTAATGAGTAGAAATCCAAATTTCTTTCTGAGCTGTAAGCAGCCGCACTGAAGTTCCCTCTGTCCATCAGCAAAATCTGTCTTGTGCATGTTCGTTCTGGAACCCCTTTAAGATTCTGCACTGCAGCCACAGAGATTAAAGGGCAGGAACTGCACTCCTGACTAGTAATTTCCCGGTGATTATTACGAGAAATATCCAAGATCTAAAGGAGGTTCAGAGGAGGGAGAAAAAGACTGTTCTTTAAACCCTCCCCCTTCATCCATTTCCTTTGCAGTTTGGTGCCACTCGCCCTGCTGGGGCAGTGCCAGGCCAGCCCCTCTCCCAGCCAGAGCAGTCGGGGTCTTCCCTGCCCACTCTGGAGCAGCAGAGCCTGCCCTGCTGCCGAACCAGAGTTCAGCACTTCATGGCAAAACAAACCCAGTAAAAGGGGTTATATCCCATTTTACAGTGGTCGGCAGCAGAGCACGAAGAGGAGCATTTCTCCATCCTGACCTCCCAGCCCTGCTCATGTCTACTCATTCCCACCTTGTTCATTAGTCCCTGCTGGAAAGTACATCCACACCTTGTCCAATAAAAATATTATAATCCCTGAGCTGGAAATAGTTTGCCACCCCAAAATAGCTCTTGCAGGCACGGCTGCTGAGCTGAGAGGGCTTTGGTTAGGAGGCACTGGGTCCCGGGTGAGGGGAGGTACTCAAAATCCATGGATCTTTCTGAAAATGTAGGGCAATGTGGCTCAGTCCCGTTGGGCAGGCGGCCCTCGCTCCTGCACGGCGCTCCTTAATTTAGGGGAAGCTGATTGCTTTTGCCTTAGATAATTACACCAACACCTGGCAGCTCCATCGCTGCTTCTGCCCAGCCCTGCAAAGCGTCGGTGAAATGCTGAGTGTGAAATGCAGGAGCTGAGGGAAAACGCTGGCAACTCGGCTGGGCAATGCCTGTCAGTGGTGCTGCTGGAAACTTGGGATGGGGGGCACCAGGATGTGGGGACATCAGGACACGGGGGCACAGGGATGCAGGGACATAGGGAAGCGGGGACACCGGGATGCTGGAGCCCTAGAATGCTGGAGCCCTGGGATGTGCGGGAGCCCCAGGACATGGGGACACCGGGAGGCAGCAGCCCTGGGATGTGGGGACACATGGGATCACTGGGATGCTGGAGCCCCGAGGCAGGACGACACAGGGACATGGGGGGCACTGGGGTGCAGGGACATAGGGCAACAGGGGCGCTGGGATGCTGGAGCCCTGAGGCACGATGACACAGGGACATGGGGGGCACTGGGGTGCAGGAGCCCCAGGACAGGGGAGCACTGGGCGGCCCCTGCTCTCTTTGAAGTTAAACCCCCGGGCGTTCGCAGGCTCCGGGTGCAGCGCGTGCGATCCCCACGCTCGGTGACGGGACGAACACCTCTCAGTAACGCCCGGGTTTTTCTCCCCCGCGCCCCTAAAGCTTAAATTTCCCTTCCCCGCACTCCGAGCGGCTCCCCATCCATCCCCCCGGAATCGCCGCCCGGCACCCCGCGCCGGGCACGGCGGGCGCGCGCGGGGAGGCGCGGTGACGTCACGGTGACGTCACGGAGGGCCACGCGCCGGCGGCGGCGGCGCCGCCCCCGTGAGGGGAGGGAGGCGCCCCCCGGGTGGGGGGGGGGGGGGTGGGGGGGGGGGGAGGGAGGGAGGGGAGGATGGCGGCGGGGGGGGAGGGAGCGCCGGCGCGGCGCTGAGCTAAGCCGATCCCACGTGTGACGGATCTGGCTGCTGCCCCAGCGCCTCTCCAGTGAGATCCTCCGGTAGCGGAGGGAGGAGGAGGAGGAGGAGGAGGGGGGGGAAGGGAAAAAAGGGGCACAGCGAGCGGAGCGAACCGAGCCGGAGCCGGGCCGGGGGGGGCGGGTCGGGCGGGCGGGGGGGGGTTCTCTCAGGGGCTCTCGCTCGGCGCAGCCATGGAGGCGGACGGGAGCCAGGCTACCTCGGGGAGCCCCGGAGAGGCGCAGCACGACCCCGGGTAAGTGTGCGGGGCGGCGGGGGGCGCGGAGCGGGGCGCGGGGGGCGGCGAGGGGGGCCCGCCCCGCTCCTCTCCGCGCCCCACCGCCCCGCCGGGAGCTGCCCCGTCAAAATGGCCGATCCCGCACCGGCGCTCAACTCCGCTCTGCTCTCTCCCTCCAGCAAGATGTTCATCGGCGGCCTCAGCTGGCAAACCTCACCAGGTGAGCGCCCCCCGCCGCCCCCCGCGCGTCCCGCCCCGCGTGGGCCGCGTCCCGCCGCGCCGGGCCCTGCCCGCGCCCCCCCAGCCCTCACCCTCCTCTCCCTCTCTGCTCTTTCCTCCGCAGACAGCCTTAGAGACTATTTTAGCAAATTCGGAGAAATTAGGGAGTGTATGGTCATGCGGGACCCCACCACCAAGCGCTCCAGGTAAAACCGCCGCCCACCCCGCTCGGGCTGACAAACTTCGCGAGTTGCCGTCGGGGCACCCCCCCCATACCCCCCCCCAAAATCCCACCCCAAAATCCCACCCCCCGCATCCCTCCGCACTCGCGGGGCGCTGCGGGAGGGCTCTCCCCGCCCGCATCCCTCCAAGCCCGGAGCGGGAAACAAAGCGGAGCCGGAGAGGGGCCGGGGGTCGCGGCTGCCGCCCCCCGCCCGCCCCCTGCACCGGGAGGCTCCGGGCGGGCGGCGGCACAGCGGTTTATTTTTATGACTTTTCCGCTTGTGCGTTGTTTGT
>JAWWEU010000050.1:1043642-1068557 GCA_035583155.1 Acropternis orthonyx
AAATAATCTTCCTTTTAGCAAAATAGGGATTTGGGTTTTTTGTGACTTTCTTGGCAGCAGTGGGTGCTGAGGTGGGAGCCAGGCTAGGGGCTCGTTCCCCCTTCTGCTTCCCTCCATCCATCCATCCATCTCCTTCTTTCAGGAGCCCTTTTGACCCTCCTCAGCACGATTAACTCTTCAGTGGGCACATTTGCGCTGGCTCTCGATGCCTCAGCCAGGTCACGTGCCCGTGGTGGTCTGTGGGGTCACACTCTTATTTGTGCATGTTCCTTCCCCCTCCTGATCCACATTAATTGCTAGTCAGTCCCCTTTCAAACCACAGCCTAGCAAAATGCTTTCTTTTGGGCTTTTTAAACTGCATCTCCATGGTTTGACACCTCTCTGGTGATGCAAATTGGTTCCTGAGCAAGCAGTGGCAGGTTGTAACAGCCGAGCATTCTTCCCTGATTTTCTTCGAATGACCCTTGCGGAAAATCCTCCCTGATTGCCTCCAGTGGATTATGCCATGATGTGTAATCCTGCTCTCCTTGGGAAGTCCAGGACGACTTGAAGCCATTGTTTTAGGAAATTTGCTGCAGGGTTTAACTCGTGGGGGCTCTGGTACATGGCTAGCAGCGAGATGAAGGGAGTATACTCCTGCGGCTGCTGTTCCTTGATAAAAATCTGTCTTGCTTCCAAGTGCTGGAAGGCGCTCTGTAACAGTAGATCATTTATAACTCTGCTGACTTAAAAAAATCCTTAAAAAGCAGCGGTGATGGGGTGGCAGTAGTTTTATACCCCCTTTTGAATGCTGAAGACTGTATTAATTTGACTTTTGGCTATACATAGCCTGCCAGTTCTGACGTTACCTGCTCAATTAGGTTGGAGAAGCCTTATCCAATTTAGCATGTTCATTAGATACTTTCAGATGTAAGCAATTTCCTCCCTCACCTCTCTGCCTTAGGGATTTATTTAAAAAACAAAACAAACCTGAAGAGCAAAAGGACAGCAGCCTCAGTCCATGAAAAAGCTAGCTCCTTGGCCATGAGAATATCTTTGTTTGATTTACTGGTGTAGAAATTCGGATGCTTTGCTGTGCAGAGCCCGTGGCAGGTAGAACTTCAGAGTTTGCAGTTAGTGAGGCTGCCCACCGAGTTGTGTTTTGTGTTCCTCCGGGAGGGCATAGAGGTGTTTGTTCTTCCAGCACTTACTGCAGGGGCATAAAGCATAGGGTTGGAAATTGTTCCCATTTCAACAAGCTGGAGCTGCTTCTGGGAACATGGATGGTGTTCACGAGCATTGTGTGTGTGCCCTGCTGGCTGTGGTCTGTAGCCTTCCTCTTCAGCAATAAGAGGAATAAAAAGGGCAGGGTAACTACTGCTGCTGGAGCTGCTGCTGTGGCTCAGTGGGTGCTGGATGTCTGGTATCCTGTCTGTTGATGGCCCAGAGTAGAGGTGGTCGTTTCATGTTTTAATTTGGGATCTAGTCTGGTGGGTTGTCTGCAGGGTGGTGGTGACCATTTAGTGACAAAACTAGCACAAGAACTTCATTTGGTAAGGGAAGCCTTTTGTCGGGTAATCAGCTGGTGATGCTGAACACCAGTGGCTTTACTGGGTGTGTTGTGTTCTCAGAGAGGTCGGTGCAGAGCCGGTCTCTGTCCTGGCCCCTCAGTGCTCCAGTCACTCAGTGTACATGGACCTTGTCTGTGGCGTGGCTGGTTTCCTGTCTGGCCAGGCACGTGGGCTGTAAGTGGTGCAGTTCTGCACATCTGGTCCTTCTTCTTGGGCAAGAAACAGTGTCAACAACTCTCCTTTCATGGGAGTTGCTGCTGGTTAAAGCCATGTGAGGCTGGTATTCCAGAGCAGCAAATAGAGGGCATGCCTTTTTGGAATAACACCCACGCCAACCTGGGATTTTTTTTTTTAGAGCTAACCAGTAGATTTGGATGTCTGATTGCAATTAAGTTAACTGTGGGTGGGGTGTCTGCATCCCTTGGCTGCCTGATAAGCCGGAGCCAGAGTAGCAGGCAGAAATTTTACTCCAAAGCAAGTGATGGACCTTAAAAATCAAGAGGTGTGTTCTCTCCCCTGCTTCTGCCCGTAAACTCCTCCAGGTTAGTCCCACTACTTCCCATCTTATTTTAAGTATTGGGTAGATTTGGAAGTTGTTTCTTTGGTTTGTTTCTTTTTTTTTTTTTCTTTCCCCCTAAAGAATGTGAACTGGACACACTAACAGAACTCAGGTTTCTTCCTTTCCTGCCACCCTTCCTTCCCCACGAGGCTGTAGAGAGCCACAAGGTCAGACCTTTTATCCCTGTGATTTTTTTGTTTGTTTTGTTTTTTCTGTTTAGATTCCCCTGCATTTGCAGGGTCTGGGTAGAGTAAGAGAGGAAGTATTTCCTGCTCATGGCATCGGCCATAGATGTGTAGCTTGATAATATCATGGTATCATCTGCATGCTGAGTTGTGTGAAGTCCTTACAGATGGTGTGAGGAATTACTTTTATGGTCGACAGCCTCTGTTTGGGCATCTTGTTTCAAGCAGCCTTGACGTGGATTCCTTGTCCAGTGTAAACTGCTCCTAGAATTTGCTTCCCTCTGGCATTGGACAGTCAAATGGAAAAGTTGCTGAGTCTGTATCTTGGCTGATCAGCCCAGGTCTTCTCGGGTAGTGGAGGATCAGGGTTTTGAAACCCCTTTTTCTTGGGCTCAGATTCATGATGTGATCTGGCTGAGGCGCAGAGTGTGGTCTCTGCTTGGGTGCCACAGCCAAATGAAAAAGGGGCTGTGTGAGGCATTCTGTGGAGTGCAGTTCAGAGTGAGTGCTGAGCTGAATTTTTGTAATTCTGTTGTTTTTTGGTGATGTAAACATGTATTTCTTCTCCCCAGTCACTCAAGTGGATTGCTCACCTTGCCCTGAATCCCCACAGTGTCTTTCTTGTACTTGTTAAAATGTCTGTATTTCCATTCTCATTGCGTAAGGACGTCTTTCCCATTAAGAACAGTCCTAATGTACTTTCCTTCCCTTTGACATACGGCTAACTAAAAATTAAAATTGAACACTATCTAACATGGGATTTTCTTTTTTTTTAAAGGTGATTCTGCGTTTCCTGTGTTCTTCTGTATTGTTGAATTATTTTTAATGGCATCTACCAGGTGACTTTTCTGCACTTGTGTATGCCAGGAAAGGTTCTGAAATGAGGGAGGTCAGGGAAATGGAAAAGGAGCAGCATGGTAACACCCTTGTGTTCCCCTCTGCTTCCAGATTGAGTACATCTCGTCTGCAAAGTGCTGAGCCTTTATCAGCCCGGGGGTAGGTCTACTAATGACTGATCTAAAACCATCAAATTCATTTATTTGTCACTGCCAGTGACAGGCCAGTTAATGCTAATGGATTCTTTTTTTAGCCTGTTGACTCTGGTGATAGTCTCATAAATGTTGTGAAATATAAAGCATTAAGGGAACTTGTAACATATTTTCAGAGGAGAGCTATTGAAACAGGGTAAGGTGGTGTGTGTGCATTAAGGCGTGTGTTGTGTTGTGAAGAAAAAAGAGCAACTCCTCTAGTTCATTAAGCCATACGTTGCTGTCTTTGCTGTTACTAATAGTGATTTGACTTTTCAGTTGTATTTTAGTGTTCTCTTTAGACACGTTTTGGGTCATGCCATAAAGGGAGGAGAAGCTGTATATAGAGTCAGTCATCGTGGGGAAAAATGGCTTGTTTCAGAAAATGGTTCATCAGCAGGGCCTGAATCTTCTCTGCCCCTCTTACGTGAAAGCACTTAAGCATACACTTAAGTTGGCAGAAGCGTGTGGGTAAGTGCTTTGCTGAATCAGGATGGACTAAACCCACGTTATTAAATGCTTGAACTGTGAAGCTTGCAGCAGAGAAAGATTAAAAGATTACTTTGTGTATTTGAGAATACTTTGTATATGGTCAGTCCCATCCCTTCTCTTTTGAAGACAGGCAGTTTCATCTCCTTTCCCTGCCTTCACCTGAGGATCTCACTCCCAAGAAGATGCTACTGGGCTGTTTCCTCAAAAAAGTGATTGCAAGGTCAGTGTAGCATCAGACTTTAAAAAAATAAATAAATCATTGTTTAAGCTCGACTTAGTCTCTAGTCCTGAAATCACACATTCTATTTGCCTTAGTTACTGGAATAATTCTGAAAAACTAGTGGCTTAGGTTTCTGTGATATTATTGCTGTAGGAGTTGTGGTTTGCTGAGTAATTTGAAAGTTAATGTGAATCTCTGTAGTCAGATCAGCATGCGGTATTAATAAGTTACTTCTAAACTTTGGCATTTTACTGCTCTCCTGTTGGAAGTATTTTAATTTTTGAGTGCAGAGAAAATCTGAAGAATGTTGGGAAGTTCCTCTCCCCTGCTCAGTCATTCCCTGGGCGGGAACATCTGCAGCTGGATGTACTGTTGTGACTGAGGAGGCTTAAATTAAATTGTAGTTTGGGAGCTTTGTATTATAAAGAAGGACCCTACCCTGCTAAGGCTTACACAATTCTGCACATGAGGAATAGTTTCAGAGACCTCAGCGAGCACAGTTAAATGCAGACAAGGCTTCTTAATATGTTGGTGAAGTGTACATGGCAGGAAGGGTGAAGGAAAAGAAGTATTGACAGCAGCAGAAAGCGTCGCTGCCTCTGCCCTGCCCTCCCCCAGCAAAGACTTGCATTAATTTCCCATTGACTCTGATGTACAATAGGGAAGAGGTTTCAAGCTGACTGAAGGGGCAAAGGTCCAAGAAAACTACTGTAGCAAGAACTGATGCAGAGTGACAGTAATGAGGTGGCCTGGCAGGTGGGAGGGAAAAGTGGTGGGGTGGGGGAAAGAAACTAATATCTGGTGAATTAAGTAGTTTCCAGGGTTTGAAGTTGTTAAGTCCTCTTGGTTTTATTTTCCTCTGTGTGTGCCACACAGCTGTGAGATGTGGCTGAGCAAGGTTCCTTGACTGAGGATGTGGGTCCTGGTGCAGCTCCAGTCCTTGTGGTTCAGGGCTGGGTCACTGGGAGTACTGGTATGGCCCAGGGGGCACAGAATTCTTCTGTAGTGTCCCCAGACCTGCACTGTGTTGTTTTAATCAGTGTTTTAGTATTCCTGACTCTGAGTTCATCTTTACATTGTTCTGTGGGTCAGTTGTGCATCAAAGAGAAGGTGAGAAGCACAGGGTGAAGAAGTGTTTTGAAATTTTGATTTATTTAAAATAGGGACTGTGAAGTGCCCGCAAGACTCAGCTTCTTGAGTGCTGGTGGAAAGAGAGTGCCTGCTAGATACAGACTCCATGGAGGTTCTTATAACACTTGCTGAATAAACATTGTTCAGGAATCTTCCCGAAGGGTACTGTGGTGTGGTGTGTAAAGAGGTTGCAAGGAGCTAAGCATTTGTCCCAAGTATCCATAAATCCCACTGGATAGGGAGGTATTGCACAAGTTGGAGGCTTGGTTTGTGGCAAAAGCTTGTCAGCTCAGCACTGGCAGAAGGTTTGGTGTTTGCACTGCTGGAGAAAGGTGTTGCTGAAGGGGACATTGCCAGGGATTCTTCTGCAGTGCTTGCTGAGCAAGTGAAACTCCTGTTTAGTTTTCCTTTTGGCCACGTTATCAATCATTTATGTTCAGAGATGCGTTAGTGCGATTCCCTGCTCTGAGCCCGAGCTGTGTGCAGGGCCCAGTACACACACTGAACATTATCCTTTTGCCAAAGGTTTGCAGAGTGTTGCAAATGAGTGTAAAGATGTTCATTTGCTGGTGAAATTCCCCTACTTCTGCTGTTGTATTTGGCAGACCTACAAAGCCTATAGCAGCACCGTGTGCTCAGTGAATTGTGGAACAGAAAACATTGAAAAGAAATCTGAAGTAAGTGCTGGGATGAGAAATATGGTAGGAATTTTCTGAGGATTAGGAGGTACTGCCCCACCTTTTGGTCTGGGGGCTGCTACCAACCATTGTGTTGAGTGGTGTCAGCTCTTGTTCTCTACTGTGTCCTCTGGGTCCCTGGGAGGTATTTCTGGAGATATGAGTCCTGAACAAGCCCTGCTGAGACAACTACAGCAATAATGTTTGGCTTCTTGTGGCTGGAGCTCCCTCTCCTCAAAAAGTCTCTAGTATGAGGTGTTTGGTTTATTTTGATTGATGTATTTGCACTAGACAGCTCGCCTTGCTCCCCAGTTGCTTTCCGTAGGTCAGCTCTGTGACTCCGGCTCTGGACGAGTGGCCTGCTGAATACTCACCAAACATTTGAACTCTGCCCTCTTCAAATATTACCTGGTGAAAAAACCCTTGTAGAAACCACTGTGAAAATGTTCTAGGCCCACTCTTGGCTGGTTTTGACCCACTGCTGGCTGAGTTTGACCACTGAGGAAGCACAGAGTCGCTGTTGGTCAAGTCTGGTCTTGGCATGATATGTAGGAACCCAAATAAGGCCCTGATGGGCCTGATAGCGATGCTGCCTTTGGGCCTGGAGATGCAAGGGTCAGAGAAAAAAGGGCAACGGGGGATTATCTAAAGCATCTCAGCATGGCAGAGAACAGAGCCTCTTCCTGGTTCAACACCACAGTAAACGACTGCCTCTGTCTGAAGGTGATGTTGGGAAGGAAGTGTGGGAAGCAGAGCAGTATCGTGCACTGCCAGCTCTTTATGGGACTTGTCCGTGAGGGGTTAAACTGAGTTTTTTTGTTTTTAACGATTTTTGACTGTAAAATTTATAAGGGTGGCCCTGACTGGAGTGCCAGTGCTCCGGTGCACGGTGGAGGTTGTAACTGCTGATGTTCCTGCCATACACCAGCGTTTCCGAACAGCCGCGGCCGGGCTTCGGAGAGGGGGAAATGAGATAAGGACACAGGGGCCACAGCATGTGAAAGGTAGTTTGTGGTGTGAATTACGGCTAAGGCCGGTCTCATGGTGGTTACAAACCACAGGGGCTGGGGCGCAGGGCTGGGAGGCACAGGGGGAGCCTGGCAGGGGATTGAAAGGGGCTCAGCGGCGCGTTGCGATGCAGGGCTGGTCCCGGTGCCCTCAGTGAGGAGAGGAGAGGAGGAAGCATGCTGAGCTGCAGGTGTCCTGGAGCCCTCTGCCTCCAGATAAGCGTTGGCTCCTCTTCCCCGCAGAGCTGGGCGCTCAGCCATGCCGGAGGCTTCTCCGCCCCCGTGGTCTGGCTCCTGGAAGCTGGCCGTCTCCTTTGTGCTGCAGGACCGTGCCCGTTCTCTCTGTGTGGCCCATCGTTCCTCCCCGTTGGAGCTGGGAGGGATGGCTGCCGTGGCTCCTCGGTCTTGCGCAGGCGGGGACTGTGTCCTGACGTGCTTCCAGTGCAGAGCATTGACACTGGAGGCAGGCTGCACTGGAATCGTGAGCCTCTGTTTCCCCTCTGCCTGCCCAGTGGGCGTCTGATGCCCCAGCCAGACTGGCATCCCAAGGGTGGGGGGGATGGTGGTGAAAAGCACCTGGAGAGAGTCTCCTGCCACGGCACCTTTTGTGCTTTAAACTCCAGCCTCACCTAATCTGGTGAACCGGGACTGAAGCTTTGGGTTCTGCATGCAACGAGCCCAGCAATTTATGTATGAGGAGGGAGTTGTGATCATCTTGAGTGATTTTTCGGTTTTTTTCCCCTCTCTTTTTCATCTGGTGATATCCACAATGTAATTTATCTCCCAGATAAAATACAATGATAGTTAAAAGTCCTTCATAGTTAAGATTCCCCCAAAGTTTTGTGAGCATGGCTTTGATTTTGTTGTAGTCGTTAGAAGCCAGTTTATATTTCTGGACCTTTGTAGGAATCACCAGTGGATATTTTAGTAGGGGCATTTTTCTTCTCTCTTGATTAAGCATGTGTATGTGATAGGAAAAGAGCAAAATACAGAATAGAAAAAAAGATAAAGCAAAGCAGTTACCAGTCCAGAGGCCTTAATGCTAAAGAGCCATGAAGAAGCGTTATTGGAACTATAATTGCAGACATAAGCAGTGATTATCTGTCTTCGTGCCTTTATAGTTCCCATCACTGTCATCTGAACACATGAAGCTGATGAGAGTGTGAGCAGAACATTATTCAGCTGGTGCTGTGTAATCCTGATCACTTGCAGTATGTGGAAAGTAACATAAAGTGTCAATTCATTTGAAAGTGAATGGGAGATAAAAAGGTGGGAGAGGACAAGTGTTGCAGAATACAACCTTGTTTCATCCTGGTTGCACCTGAAGGAATGCCGGGATAAGGTAAGCTTCTTATATGGACCTGGTCAGAAGAAATTTTTCTCTTTCTTAATGGTCTTTGACAGGTGCAGCCCTTTATCGTTGGAGAGTCCCTCTGTGTTTCCTTGAAATGTTCTGAATTTGCTCCAGCTGAGAGAAGGGCATCAGCACCTGTTTGTATTTCATTCGTGATAGCTGGAGATTGTGGAATCAAGGCAGACAAATGGATGCTGCCAAGCACTTCTTGAGGTGGAACACAGATCATAGAGTCCTGAATTGCTTGTCCTGATTATTGGTGCTGGTTATGCAGGTGAAAATGTGCTCTGGGCTGTGAAGAGGCAGAGGGAGGAAGAGGAGATTTGGTCTTTGAGCCGCTGGAGCAGTGGAAGGAGCAGGGTGTGAAGAGCTCTGGCGTTTTGCGCCAGGGTTGGTGATTCCAAGATAGGCACAGGTGGTTTGAGTTAACGTGATGCAGGCCCGTGTTGGGAGGGTCTGTCGTCTGACCCTTACTTTCCTTTTATGGTGTTAATCAGGCTGATCAGGTGTGTTCCCTGGCTGAAACCAATTTCTCAGGCCCCTAATTTTCATTGCCGTCACCTGGTCTGGGTGAGGGGAGTCACTGGAGGAGGTGAGGTAAGATCCAGAAGCCCTCTGGTTTTTTCACAAACAGCACATGGATTGTCCAGGGATGTACTTGGGTGGTAAGAAGGTGACTATTTTGGGGATATTTTTTGGGTAGGGGAGGCACGTGTTGGGTGGAAGACTGGTTGTGCTTTTTTTTTTTGGTTTTTTTTCTGTGATATTTGGAGGCAGAAGACAGCTATTTTAACAGAGGAAGATAGATGCAGAGCGATCTTGAACTTCTGAATCTGTTTTTTTTTTTTTTTACTCTTGCCCTGAATTAGGACCAGGTAAAAACCAGACTTGATCATGTATGTTTTTGGTGGATTTTTTTTTAATTTCTTAGTGATGATTGTCTTTGCTTTTATTGGTGTTAGCAGGAGTTATCCACTAACTTGTTCAAGCAGCTCAAAGCAAAGCTCCTAAATTGCTTAATACACTCAAGGGCATTTTAAAAACAACCCAGAAATCTGCTAGCAAAGTGCCTAGATACACAAAGAAGAGGGAATGCAGTTCTTGGAGGCACGTGCCTGCTTGTCCTTTCTGGGAAAGCAAAATGAGATAGTGATGTTTTTGAAAGTTTCTGGTCTTCAGCTGAGTGGGCTGCCAGTGAAAAACTGGCTCCTGGAAAACTTTTATTCAAAATGTAGTTGAAGCTCTGGGGGATGTACGTTCATGGAGACATCAGCATTCTACTTTAACAAAAGACTTGTGTGCTGAAAAGACTTAAAACTAGTTTAAATGTGACCCTTGTTCTTATCACATGGAGATGAGGTAAGTGCTTGTCATCACCCTTGTTTTATGGACGTGGAAAACAGAAGTGTTGCTCACATGTTCTGTAATACTCCAAACAGCGGGAATCGCTGGTGCCTTGGGAGAGGGTTATTCCAAACCTGGTGTGTGCTGGGGCTGCACCTGCTCTGCCACATGTTCCCAGGTGTTAGGGAAGAGAGGAGAAGGGGGACTTAGGGAGCTCGGGTCCCAAGCTGTGCTGGGTGAGGGACGCTGCAGTCCCTGAGGTGACCAAGCAAAGTGGTGGAGATGGCCTGGATGTTGCATCATTGGGCTTGAGTCAGTCATGAAACCCTCTGCAAAAGGCTTTTGTGGCTAGAACTGGCTTATTAGAAACAGCTGCTGAGAGTAGGCCTGGCTTTACTGGGTGTTTGAAGCATCTTAAGAATGGTGCTGATGGTGCTACCAGTTTGAGTGGGGCATGGGAAGGATGTGAAATATTTAAGATGAAGAGGTGAGCGCCCAGAAGAACAGACTGAACGTGGTACCCATCTGATATCTCCCTGGTGCTTCCAAACCTGTAGTCACCTCCTATAGTACGGGGGCAAGAAAGGGAGGCAGGGAATAGAGAGCTGCTCCCTGCCAGGGTCTGATTGCTTTCTGGGGCAGGCTCTGTGGGTGTGGGTGCTGAAACCCAGGGCTCTCCGTGCACCAGGTGTGCTGGTGACCTGGAGTTCTGGTTGTGTGCGTGGTGAGGAGGGACAGCTGGAGCTGTGGGAGCGAGTGCTCCCTTCCTTTACCTCTCCCTGCTCCTGTGGCTGTGAAATGCTGTGTTGCAGCTCTGAGTGCCCGCTTGCCCTGAGCCCTCAGCCCCTGGCATGTCCCTGCCCTTCCCCATGCAGAGGACATGCCCGTGTGGCACGGCTGGAGAGGAGGAACAGTTGCAGCCCTGGTTTCTGGGTCCAGGCTGATGCCCTGCAGCCCTCCTGTCCTCCGTGGCCACTGTGGGCTGGAAGCTCCAGTTCGTGTGCTTTGGGATCCTCTCGCAGCAGCGCTGCAGAAATGAGGAGTATCATTGTGTTTTATTGTGGCTTCTAAGAACGCAGCGTGTTTGTGCTTCGGGGAGCCCCAGGGGCTTTGTTTTTCACCGGGCCTGAGCTATTCTTCAGCAGAGCCTTCCCGGAGCGTGAGCCAGTTCTGCCCATTAGGACTGAGAGACGGGCCTGACTGATTTCTGCTCCCTGCTGCATAATAAATCTGATACTAAAATTAGTGCTGGTCTCCCTAGGCCATAATTCTTGCTGAGATTATAGAGAAATGTGTGTGCGGAGAGGAACTGTGGTTGTGTGTGTTTGGTTTTTTCTTATAACCTTGAGTGTCCAATTTCCAGGTTTTTTACTTAACCCCTCCCCACCAATCTTTTTCCCCTTTTCCTCTCTTTTGGAAAGTGCTTAGCCTTTCTGTGTATTTTGGCTATTTAAGCCTCTGTCACTGCAGGCAGATGAGTTCCTTGGGAGCTCTTCTGAAGGTTTTGTAATTGAGTCTTTTACCACGGCGACAGGATATTATTAACCTTCAGTAAAGCAATTTATTTCATACTCCTTTGTGGGGATAAGCCTTTTTTCCCCCAGGAAAATATGTATGTGGAAAGGGTTTTACGTACAGAGGTAGCTGGACTTGCAGCAGTGATTATGATTTTAAAAAAATTAATAATTACATGAAAAACAGGCAGTTTTGTTTGCAGCAGTTTAAAAGAAGCCTTTGGTCCTGAATGATCCACCCATGCCCCAGTGTCTTATTTTCAAGAACGTACTTTTTTTGCCTATCGGTGGCTTTGAAAAGAGGTTGTATTTCATTTTAGAGCTCTCCATATTTAGCCTGTGTGAGCACTAAAACATTTTGTTTTCTTCTTTCAGACAGCCTTAAAAATGACCTGAGAGCTGGAGGGAGGAGTTCCTTTTGGGGGGTCTCCCTGTTGGCATGGCCTTTGGCCTGAAATCAAATGCAGACCAGTCCAGAAGTCGTTAAAGACTGGATAGCTCCTAGAATAGCAATTTCCATTCAGCGAGCTGAATGCTGGATAAGTGGCCAGGCTGACTGAATCACTTGGTGTTCTCCGTTGAGCATGGTGACAAAGGCACAGGTCTGGGATTTGGGGGATCCAGGCTGGCATGTCATGGCATCTCCCTGTGCCCCAGTTTTTTTATTTTGAAAAGACAGGATATTTCTTCTCCCATGTCTAGTTAGACTTTGCTTTTTACTTCAGTAGCTTGTTAAACTTAAAAACATTAAATTAACAGTGCACTTTGTGTCTTGCAAGATACTTAAAAACTTTGTGCTGCCTCAGCACTGCTTTCGAAGGAGTTCACCACACCTTGCAGCAGGAATATGTTCTTTTAGCAATTACATTAGATGAAGAGGTGGTATTATTCCCACATTATACAAGAGAGCTTGGATGAGAGGCGAAGTGCTTTGTCCAGAGCTTTACGTTTATTAACACACTTGAATCTCTTGGCGCCGTGTGGAGCTTTAATTGCAGAGTCATCGTTTCCCTGTGCTGCGCCTCTCCTGCGTGCTGAATGGTGCTGAACGCGGCTGTCTTGGAGTGAAATGGGTGTCCTGGAGCAAGGGCTGTGTCTGTGAGGCTTTTGGTGACCTTAGCAAGGGCTGACCTCCACAGCCACCCTCTCCCAGCTGATCTTCCTTGTGTTCCGCCACTCTCAGTTATTTGTATTCAAACTTTGTAATTCCTCTTTGGTGGTTCCATCCCTTTTCCCGTAAGATGGGCTTTTCTGTCTGTGTCAGAAAGCTGGTATTGTGACCCTGAGAAGCACTCACCTGCTGCACCTTTGGGTGGGCAGGGACTGCAGGTCTGCTTGGTATCCCTGGCTCCTGCTAGCTGTGTGTCTGGGATGTGTCTTGGTCCCCGGAGGAAGGGTGGGCACACTTGGGCACAGTGCGTTCTCTGGGGTGTCCTGCTGGGAGGAGGTACTGCTGATAAATGTGTTTTGTTGGGAAGCATGGAAGGCACTCTGTGCATGCCTTCCTTCGGCTGTGGTGATCGCGGGATTGCAGGATGTACCTGCCCTGTCCTTTGGGCTTGGGGATGTTGCTGGGTTTTTGTTGGTAGCAGTGAAGTGAGCCTTGGGAAATCAAAGATAAACACCACAGCCTTGCTTTTATCCTGCAGTCTTCAAATGGCATCAGCTCATGTGCTGCTGCATCCCTGGCTGGCCAAGCAGGGTGTGATGGTGGTTCTGCTTCAGGGGACCAAAGAGGCTTCTCCAGAATTTGCCCTCCTGTTGGTGCCTCTCTTGAGACTGGCTTATGCTCACCCCTGCCGTGGGAAAGGGTCCTTTGCTGTGTGGTCCTTCAGCCTTTCCTAAAATTCCAGAGACATGCAAAAAAACCATTTTTGTTACTGAAAGACTTCTTGGCCCCTCTACATGCTGGTTTTTTAAAAACTTTGAAGCTGGTAGATTTAGTCTTAAGTCTTCAACTAGAGAATCTTTCTATTTTAAAAATGCTTAAAATACCTTTTCCCCCGCCTTTTATTCTGTTATTGTAATGAACCCCACCATCTGAAATTTTTCCCCCCCTCTTTAAAGCTTCCCCACCAGAGATTTAATTAAAATATTGTGAAAGGCAGTCATTGAAAATGAGAAACCTTTTGAGTGGAAGGCACCCTGATTTCCCTCTGCGGAGCTTTTTGTCACCATAGAGATGAAAAGAGAAGCTCAAAATTGCACTTTCCCCTTGTGTGTTGCTGCCGAGGGGCCGTGGCTGCAGGTAGCAGCTGCACTGAGATGGCAGGGCTGGGCTGGGGAGGACTGCCTGGGCTGAGGCTTTAACTCTTTGCAGGGCACAAGCACTGCGTCTTGGGATTTCAGTCCCTAGTGGAAGCGTTTCTCTTAGTTTATTATTCTGTTTTAATTTCCTGTACTTCAGGGCTGGAATTTATCTGGGCTTGTGAAGGGAAAGAATGAAGGCACCAGTCCTTTTGTCTCTGTAAAAGCATAGCTAAGCACTTTTGGACACAGTCTGTAGGATCTGCTCTGGAGCTGCTCCGAGGGGCTGAGCATCACCATGGTGTTCCTGAGGTGTTTGTGCCCAAATCTGCTTAAGGAATGGTCTTGGAATCCCCCTTGGCCTTTTTAATTCTATTGTGTTAGTCATACCAAAATTTCTCTGTAGGGTTCAAGCCTGTCTGGTTGTTGCTTAAAATAACTAAATGTTGGGGCTTTTTTATTTGTTTTTATTTTAAAATTAATGAGTTAATTTTATTTTTCCTTCCAGCAACCCCTGTGGAAGTGCAGGGATTACTAAACCAAAAATATGCTGTGAGTGGTAAAACTGCTCTGCTGCAGTTTCAAAGACAGTCCCACAAATTGAAGATTATTGGAGGGGACATGACACTGGGCAGTGTTATTCTTTTAATCATTTTAAAAACAAATTTTTCTCCCTAATTGAGTGAAGAGCGGGCTCAAGTGGATTCTTGGCACAAACATCTCAGGCAAATGAAAGTAAAATGTATATTGAAGCTGTCTGCTATTGTATATTTTACACCATACCTGTCTTGGTGCCTGATCTCAAATGGATGTGGTGGTTTAATTTTAAGCTGTTTGAGGGAGACCTGTTGTGTTTAAACTTCCAGATAGAAAGTGAACATAACCCATGTAATGGCATTATTAATGGGGAGTATTACTAAATTGCAATTTGCAAATTAATGGTTTAACTCTGAGACTAAATGTACAGCTGTGTTCTTGTATAATGTTACAAGACAAAATTAGATCAAGTATTAAAACCGGGAGGGCCTCGTGCAAACTCAGCGGGTGTGTTCCCAGGGCTTTTCCACCCCACAGTGAGGGTGCAGACCCATAACTCCAGCAAAGTTACTTAAAGGTGTGCATGCCCCCTGGAGTGGGTTGTTAACATCTCAAGATACTGACGTATTCAGAGTGAAATAATAAACCCACTTGTTTCCATGGTGGTGGTGACCAGGGCCACTGGTCTGATGGCTGGGTTCAGCTTCTACCTAGCAGACTGATCAAAGTGATATGTATCTGAGTTCCTGCAGGATTGTATATTAATTTTTAAATGAGACAGTATTTGGGAGCTGGGCTCGGCTCTGATGCAATTTGCCCTTGTGCTTTCCTTGACTGTTGCTAATAAGAAGTGCTGGCCTAAATCAGTGTCTTGGAGAATCATCGATTTACTAATTGCAGATAATCAAGTCCCCGCTCCCTGCTCATGCTGAGACCACTTTTGTTTCCTGCTATTCTGCCACGATTGGGGCAGCATCTTCCAGCCTTTGACGTAACCAACAGAGTGGGTTTTGAGCGCTCACGTTTTTAATTCTCAGAGGTGACAAAGTTATTGGTATTCAGGCTTGATAAACGAGGAGCTATGATACCACTGACCTTTCCTGCCAAAACAAGCTGCGAAGGTCAAAGTTGGGGGCTGAGTTGGGGGAAAGGGGGATGTTTGGAGAGCTGTGGCAGCACAACCTCGGGTAGTGCAGTTCCTGAGCAGTGTCTGCCGGCGCCAGCCTGCCGGAGTTATTCTGAACACGTGTGGTAGTTGCTTCTTACTTGAGTTTTTTAAGATGTGCTTCTTTTCCCTCTGTGTTCAGCTAGAGAGGGTGTTTCTGTGTGCTGGAGATTTTGCAGGTTTTGTTTAAAATGAAACGGGCTGATGAAAATGACTGTGTCTTGCAGTAAGGAGAGATGGAGACAAGAGGGTGCTGCTCTGTGGTGGCTTGTCCCCAGTGTCCCAGCCCATGCACATGGCATATTGTGCATGGTTGCTTTGCTCTGTGCTCTCTTCACATCCACTTGAGCCAACCACCCTGTGCCCATCAGGCTTTTTTCATTTCCTGCCTGGATCAAGTCTCACTGAAGGATGTGGAAAAGAGGGGCCAAGGGTGATAATGGCTAGTGAGCTTTTCTGATGACTTTATGTAGAGCAGCAGTTGATCCCAAACCATGAAAAAACAGGAGGAAGTAAGAGCCTTTCTGAGGAGGACCCCATTAGCTGGTGCACATTGCTTTTCTGTTGGTGCTGGTCCTCTGGGTCAAGGAGAGCAGGGCACATCCTCTGAAACTCCCCTTACTTGGCTCTGCAGGTTGGCAACCTGAACATATTGCCTGGGCTGAAGCATTTTGCAGAAATAACGAGGGTTTTTCATTTTGTCCATCTGGCTGGGAGCTGGCCTGTGTGCAGAGCGACAGCATCCCTCAGAGGTGGAGAAACAGGTTCGCTTTTTCCAGTGCTTGCTGCAGGGATTTTCAGCAGTGGGTTGTGTTTAAATGGCAGAGCAGACCCAACGTCAGCCCTGCATGTGTGCTCTTGGGTCGCTGTCTGCACAGAGCGCGTGAGATGGTCTGGCAGTGGAGGAGGGAATGATACGGAGTGTGTTGTGGTGCACAGAGGGGGATGGCAGCTGCCTGAGTCTGAGTGCACGGGGACACCCCGAGAGAGTGGCCCCAGCCCGGTCCCTGCTGGAACCGGTGGCAGCCCCACTGCTGCTTTAAAGCCAAAGCAGAGGAACAGATGATCACTGGACAGCTTAGGTTACATAATCTCTTTTGGGTTTAATGTCAGGCCTCCCTGAGCCCCATCCAGTGCCAGCTTCCAATCTGGCTCGTAATACTTCTGAATGTCCTTTTAATTTTTCTCTTTATTAATAGTTCTCTTACTGTAGTGTGCTCTCCGCCTGGCTCTGTGTGGTGTGCGTGCCTCCGAGTTCATTGCTCCGCTCTCTGAGGTCTCCACTGTCTGTGCTTCCTTCTCCTCCACCAGCATGGAGCCATTCCCAGGTTTCTTTCCTGGCTTTTCTTTCTAAGGTTTTCTTACTAGTTTTCTTCCCTAGTTCCAGAGGCATTTTTCAAAAAAAAGGTCGTGGGCAGGGAAGTAGGAAGGCTGGACAGGGATGGAGCCTACATGGATTTGGCTGTTCCCCATTCATTAATGAAACTCGTGAGGCCACATGGGAGGATGGAACCTGTCAGAGAAGACCAGGGCAGTGGTGGTGAAGGTGAGATGGTAGAGACCACAAACTCTTCACTGTTTTTTTTTTTCTCTGATTACGTTGTTGTAATAGTCTCCACCCATTCTGTGGAGATGGGGCAGCAGTGATTTTGGGTGCTGAACAGCTGTGTGATTCAGAATGCTAGTGCTTTTTTCCTCATCGCTAACTCCATAAGTGGGTGCCTTGCCAGTTATTCTCTACTCCTACTAGGATTGGTGCTAATTCCATCTGTGTGTCCTGATGGCTGGTGATCGTCTGAAAGCCCTAGCACTGATTATTTAAAGGAATAAAATAATTTTTAAAAAATGCATACCTATATGCAGGGGGAGGAAGAACTGAGATGTTATTTCAGATCTAAGTCCAGGAATGAAATAGAAGTCACAAAATAGGTGTGGTTAGAGTGGACATGGCTTAGCAGCAACCTGAAGCACTTGGAATTCTTCTGCATTCCCTGAGACAGCTTCTCTTAAGTTAGCTCTTGTGTGACATTCTGTGTCAGTTAAAGCAGTTGAAAATTATTGCAGGGAAAGTATTTAATGCCTTATGAACATCAGTGTGTTGTAGCAGTAGTTTTAAAAATAAATGATAAAGCCCTGAAGAGCAGAGTGTAGTACCCAGACTGCTTTGTGTGAATGCTTTGGGAGCATGCTGGACCAAGGCAGAGGATTCTGAGCTTTTGGTGTGTTGTAATCTCCTTCTATGATTTATTTTTACTACTTCAAATTATGTCTTATGGAGGCAGGAGGTAGGTGAAGGGGGGGAAGGTAAGGAAGGGGGCAGGATGGATCTGTTTAGTTCCTTTTGCAAACCTAAGCCAGCATTGCCCTGACCACCTTATATGCCAGTAGCTGGTATTTCCTAAACTCATGCTGTGAGTAAATCATGAAGCAAACCTGATAACACCATCATGATCTTGACTGTGAGCCAAACTGTGCAAAATCCAGTAGTGTGGCTGAATGGCTGAAAAAGCCCAAAATAAATCACAAAGTGCTGGTAATACAGTCACTGCTGCTGTTTGCCACAGGGATGGATTGCAGTCTGTGATCCCTGGGTAAGTCTGTTAATTGTATTCAGAGATGGTGTATGGCATAGCTGGAGCACCACAGCATCACTTTGCCCTGTAGCATCAAGGAGCAGGAATCCAGCACTGTTGTTTTATTTTGTTTAATTTTATTTATTTTTATTTATGAGCTTAAGCATTTTGGGCAGTGTTATTTTGCTAGTAGAAATGTGCAAATGAAGGTCAAGATTGAGATGTGTGGGCAGCATTAATTTTATGTATAAATACATATATGAACACACACATAATGGGTGCCAGAATCTCTTACGTGTTTGTGTTTGCTCAAGTGTATAAGAAATGTGATTGACAACACTGAAGAGAAAGAGGGGAAACAAAATGAGTTATAGCTTTTGGCCCCTAAACTGCCATTTCTTGGTGTATCCTGGAAGAGCCTTCGTTCTAATGATGCTGAGCAATAAATAACACAGGGAAGAGTAATAGCTGCCTATGGTAGCAAATTATAGTTGATTTATTGCACATAATATATACAGGTGCAGCTAATTTAATTAAACACAAGACCTTTTTAATGCTATAAAGACATCCCTCTCTAAAGCCAATCAGTATTGTGGTGCTGTAATAAGGCTTTAAGTGAAATAAGCAGCATTACAAGCACAGCTCTATTGGTCTGATCGGCCTCCCATGTATTTGGGGGAGGGAGTATTTTTCCATAACCATTAGTGCCACTTTAAGTCAACTTATGCCATGACAAGTCAAATTTAATATACTGATGCAAGTTACCCCATCTCTGCCTCATCATGGAGCAGCAGCTCCCATGAACCAGCATATGTGGCTCGTTATTTTCTTGGCCAGCTGAATGGTGCTGTGCAGAGGATGGCTCAGCTTCCAGGGGTGGAGGCTTGGAGCTCCCATGGTGTGGAATCTCACCCTGGGGATGGGAACAAATAACAAACAAGTTGTGGTTCCCTGGAGCCTCTCTCTGCTTGCTGGTGGATTGTCTTGTATTCATCCCTCATCTGAGATGGAAAAAGGGGGCTGTGATGAAAGAAACTCATGTAGAAGAGCTTGTATGTCACAGAATCCTGAAATGGTTTGGGTTGGAAGGAGCCTTAAAGCTTATCCATTTCCACTCTTGCCATAGGCAGGGATACCTTCCAGTATCCCAGGTTGCTCCAAGCCCTGTCCAACCTGGGCTTGGACACTTCCAGGGATGGGGCAGCCACAGCTTCTCTGGGCAACCTGTGTCAGGGCCTGCCCACCCTCACAGGGAAGAATTTCTACCGAACATCCCATCTAGCCCTGCCCTGTGGCAGTTTAAAGCCATTGCCCCTTGTCCTGTGTCTCTCTGCCCGTATAAAAAGTCCCATTCCTTCACGCAGGTGAACACAGGCAGAGCTCTGGGTTACCTTGTCTGTATCTTTTACTTTGCTAGTTTTCTATCCTTTTCTGCTCCTTTTTTTCCAAATCAGAAAAGTTGCAGTGGGTATCTGTGTGTGTGTGTATGCATAGAAATCCACCTTTAGCCTGGCTGGAAGCTGTTCCCTCTGCTCCCTGCTGCTGTGATTTCTCCGGAGCAGGGCTGCTGAGCCTGCCCTGCAACGCCGCCTTCCCCAGCTCATCACGATGCGGTGCCGAATCCTTTCCATGCAGATAATGGGGAAGATGCTCCACGATACTTTGCCACCATTACTTGATTATTTGTGAAAGCATAAAAGGCTCAAGTAGCTGATTGATTAATTTTTCTCTAAGTCTTTCTTCCCTCTGTTGCCTTCATTTGGAACATGTAATCAGGGAAGGAAGATGCATTAAGAATAGATGGGTATGCATATGAATGCTTAATTTTTTCTAATTCAGGCATTCATGTGGGCACATGTATCCTGCTGCACACTGTGCTAAACAAATCTCTTCCAGCGCTTCTGGAGGCAGAGGAGTGAGTTTGGTGTGGTTTTCTCTTTTCAGTGCTGGAGTTTCTCTGTTCTGAAGCAGTTGCTGTTCCAGGAGCGTGAGGAGTGTCCATGGGCACGACTGGGGGCGGGTGCGTGCAAAGCTTGGTATCTCCCAGCACAAATCAAATATCTACTTGACCTTTTTATCCCTCACCGCTGGGAAGAAGGCCAGCAACTCTGCCGTAAATCTTTCCAGTCCGTTTGCTTTGGTCCAACATTTAGTTTGTCTCATTTAAGGCTTCCGGGTTTAGGTTTGGAAAGGTATTGATTGTCAGAAGCTGGTGGAGGGATGCTGGATCACCGATGTGTGTGCTGAGTTTGGGACAGGAATGGGAGATGTGGTTCCACGTAACCTGAGTACCTGCAGCCACCAGGTAGAGGCTTGGCATAGAGTTGAGGGTAGAGCGTGAGTTGTCTGTAAATTAATATGTAGGAGGAAGAAAATCCTGTTTTGCAGTTCAGCAAAGTGAATTATTTTAAGTACTTTGCCAAAATAAGTAGAATTCCTAAGAAAAAGGAAACTAAAATGAAAGCAGCTGCTGTGTTGGTTGAGGTGGTGGCTCCATTGGAAAGGGGATTTTGAATTTCTCTTCTTTTAAAATTCTTTTTCTGTGTAGTCCAGTCTGTCTGTGTGCACCTTCTGGACGAGGATCTCTATGCCTTAGTTTCTTATCTGTTTAATGGATAGTGTAACAATTAATCTCACTGCTCAAGGATTCTGTTGTGAAGTGCTTTTGAGAAATCTGGCCTGAAATGTCACATTTGATAAGGCTGCTTGAGAGCTTCCATAAAAACTACTTTTAATCCCAATTATGTTTGATGATAAAATATTGCAAAATAGATTGCTTCCCTCTCTGCACTCACTTTTTGTGTTAGGATGTGGAAGGGAGCTGAGACCTTGGAGGCAAAACTGGAGCAGTTTTTGAAATCTCTAGTTTATTTTATGGTTTGGGCAGAGGGGAGAGAATTGTGTGAACATTTCCCTGAGAGTCAGAACACTAACTTCATGTTTTAATTTCTCTTGGAAAAAATAACGCTGTGTTCTGACTAGGTCCAGTATTTGCCCTTCTGTGCTGTACTAATTCTTCTTGTACTTGTAGTTCTGATTATGTTCCCTCAGCTGGTACTTCAGGAAACGTGTTTGTCTTTGAGCATGTCTGGTGACTCAGAGACGCGTCTCCGTAGCATCTGGTGAGCGTAATTGTCATTATTAATCTGCCCCATGCCAATCTGTCCTCAGAGCAGCGGTGGGAGGAGGGGAAGGTGCTGCATGACTGGGTGTGTTCTGCAGAGATGGGACTTCAGAGAAAGGTTAGGAAGAGCCTGGGCTCGGCTGACTTCTTTTTTTCCTCACTCTGCCTCCAGAACTGTCAGAAACGAGCAGTTAGTGCTTGATGGACATTGTTGATTTGCTAGGTTTAAATGGTGTGTAGGGCCTGGCTGTATGCAGAGTAGTTGAAGTAAGAGTCTAGAGGGAAGCAGCTCTGGATGGAATGTTGTAGGAGTTGTTTCTGGTGTCTGCTGCTCCTCGTGCTGATCTGGACTGCAGGGGGACATTGTCATGTGAGCGTTGCACGTGCACGTTTTCTCTCCAGAAACTGTGATGAGTTTTGCTGGGTCCCGCTGGGTTTTCCTAAAAGCTGCTTAGTTTTTGTAAGAGCCTGTCGGTTGTACACAACTCCAGCACGTCAGTAAAGGCACATTTGATGGCTAGCTCTGCTCAGCTTGAACCAGCTTCCCTGGCTCTAGAGGAAGAGTTAATGGCTAAAGGGGCTGGAATCTGTGTCCTGCCCCTTCAGACCTTGTTGGCCAGTGCAACCCTGTACTAATTATGTAATGCTGCTATTTTCACTGTTGTGTGTAAGTGTGTTGTAAGTTAATACCTGACTTTAGAGTTCGGAGATTCACTGGAATCAGATACAACTTGGCATTATCTCCGGAGCTTTGTGCATTTTCCATTTTAAACACAGTTGAATGAAGTCCCCCACAATATAGTTCATTCTTCCCTCTCTGGTTCATGTCAGGGCTCTGCTGCCCTGTGCTCTAACCACAAGGTGAGCCATACATTAGTTTTAAAATGATTTTTTTCCCTGAGCCCAGGTTCTCTCTGACAGTATCTGTCTTTATGGGAAGGCTCTAAATGACCTTTCTGCTCGCTGTCTTCAGTGCTGGAACCCTCACTTCCCAGTTCACATAATCACAGGCTTTTCCTTCATCCCAGTTGTGCATCAGACTTGACTGCCTCCTTAATGTCTTTTTTTTTTTTCCCTGACATGGTGATTTTGGTCGTTGCTTCCATAACAGCATTTTTGTTGCCTGTGGCTTCATAATAAATTGGGAAAATTAATAGTGTATGATTGAGACCATATACTTTAAAATAAGTTGAACTAGAAATAGAGATTTTTTTATTACTATTAAAAACACCTTTTTTGTCAGTCTTTCTGTTTTGAGCAAAGGGCACATTTTGCTTTAACAATTTTATCGTATGTGTGCTATTGTAATTTACATAAATGAATTTTAAGTACAGTTATAAGCTGTGGGAAGATGTTATTGTCTCTGCACAATGAATGTGGAGATTTATGCTGTGCATACTTCTTGTGTTAGATTAACATTTGTTCCCTTGTCTCTGTTGGATAGTGTCGTGATGGAGCCTTGAAATCTTTACACAGGTACTTCTCATGCTTATTTAAAACAGCATTTGAATTATTCTTCTTCCAGTCCATTCATTTCATGTAAATATGCCTTTGGATATTTGACTCAAATCTGATGACATTGACAGAAATAATAAAACTTCTGTTAGGAGTGAGATGGGAGCTACTGGAACACCCTCCCACCCCCTAAATATCAGTTCCCATTTTTGCCAGGGTTTGTGTGTGCAGAAGTCAAGTGCTTGAGCTGTTCCAGTGAAGTTGGTCCAACCATGTGCTTAAACTTGTGTTGCTCTGGCGGGTTGGGACCTCTGTCACAGACATTTTCTGCTGTGTCTGTCTTTTGTCCAGTGCTGGCGACAGAAGTTGGTTCAGCTCCTGCCAGGATTATTACAGCCCTCAGCTGTACTGCCTGTGACCTGGAGTCGGAGCAGGTTGTCACACAGCGAGCAGAAACCGTGCCCTGGAAGGTGCTGGGTGTGCACAGCCCTCTTTGGAAGGAAACCTACAGATGTGCTCTGTGTGTCCCAGGGGGAGGTGATGGCAGGGTTGGAAACGGAATTATAGCAATTTGGAATGAGGATCTGCTGTCTTTCCACCCTTTCCAATTCTTGCTTTTCCTCCAAGGGGAAACGACCTGCAAAATGGCTGTTTACAAATTCTGCAAATACAAATTCTGCAAATCCTTTTCTAAGATGATAAACTGGTGAAGTCAGGGTGGGGAAGCACACCATGGAAGAGGGGGCTTCTTGCTCGAGGTCTGGGGTTGTCCAGGAGGGTCACGTGCACCAGGATGAGTAAGAGAACCTTTGGAACATGTCTGGAGAGCGAAGCTAATGAGCTGGAGCAGAGCTGCTTGCTGACTTGCCAAATACAAGCCTCTGGTAAATGCTCTTGTGGGGACAGTTAGGCTGCATGTTGTGGGGGAGGAGAATAACAATTTGACTTGGGGCTGGTGATTATTCTGTGGCTGTGGTTGAATTTTTCTCAGGTGTAGTGGTGTTTTGAGTTCTGGGGACAATTACTGGCTCTTCTAGCTGTCTCTTATTTCCACAGCTTTAAAATGGCCATTTGGGGCAGATGCACCTGAATGACGTGCCTTTCTTCAAGGCCTGCCTGTTGAATTCTGACTATGAAGAGTCAGATTTTACTGCTTCCCTGTCAAATTAGGGCCTGTTGCTGGGAGCTGGGCTGATGTGTGTGCACAGACAGGCAGAGAGGGGTGAGAAGAAAAGGCGCTTTTACCTCTTCTGTGTGCACACCGCAGACGGATAGATTATTACTCTTAATTTATCATCTGCACAAGCATCTATCTGGACTATTTCGAGCGGACTTTGTTGGACAGCTGTTCTACTCATCCTAGTTTGTGTCAGAAGAGAGGTGGCTTTTCAGCTGCAGGGAGCACAGAGTGTGAGCCTGAGCAATGTCCTGTGTGCGTGGCAGTGCTGGTGGCATTCCCAGTGGTGGGAAGAGCTGGTGTGCCAGGGTATGAGGTCCTGGTGCACAGCCTCACATGCTCAGGGAGCTGTAGAAGCTCCTGCCTGTTCTGTGTGCTGCTGGAGCCTGTCCTGCTCTGCTGTTTCAGCCATGCTGCAGGTGAGGACCTGGAGGTCAAAGTGGCTCTCCCAAGGCTGAGGGGAGGGATCCTGAGTTCTGATCAAAGATTCCCATCCCACAGTGTGGGTGTACGGAACTGCCAAAGCTATAGTGGCAGTGGTGGTGTTTAACGTCACAGCTTTGCTTCCCTGCCAGCTGGAGTCTGTTCCCATTGTGATTGAGAGCATTATACTTACCATGAATGTTTCTTCTTAAAATAAAAATTAAGACAAGAAAAGCAGAGAAGCGTGGGGGTTGTGCCGGAGGGCTCCGTGGAGCTGGCTGGCAGCCGGCTCCGTGCCGGTCGCCTCCGGGGAGCCGGGAGCCCGCGGGCAGCTACGTGGGCTTGGGCAGCCTCCCTGGTGCTGGCCACGCTCCCGGGGTGGGCAGCCAGGCTGGGCTGGGGAGAGGGAGCCAGTGAGCCGGATCCAGCCCTGCCGGCGGCTCCTGCCCGTGGATGGCACAGGCTCAGCGGGCACCGCGTCACTGGCTCGCGCCCGCCGCTGCCAACACTGTGACGTGGGCACGGCTGGCCTGGCCTGGCCTGCCAGGGCTTGGCCCTTGTGCTGCTGCAGGGTTTGTTTTAGGGAGGGTATATGGCAGGGGCATGCAGGGAATGGTCTCAGCTCTTTTAAACCCGAATTCTCTTTGCAGGCTCTGGGGGGATGTGCTGCCTGCGCTGCTTAAGAGAGGGAGCAGTGTTATGCAAAGCCATGATTTTAATTTTTCCATCTGATTTGGAAGGATGGGGGACAAGAGAGAGGAAGACTGCAGTTGAAAAAGGGAAAAAGCGATACAAATAATCCATGTATTTTTTGTTCTTACTGTTTTTCTGTTTAAAAAGTAGTTTAGTTGTTAGAGGTCTGAGTAATGACGGGCTATTTGCAAAGTAAAATTGCAAGTACAAAAGTTTTGATTTCATGGGGTTGGCTTTTTGGTGGATTTTTTTTTTTAAAATCTTGACTGAATGAATTCTCCTTCCAAAAACGTATGTGAACATTTCATTGAGGTTTTTTATTTTTTTTATTACCCAGTTACTACAGTGAGAGTTTTGGGTGCTTTCAGCTTTCCCTATTGCTGTCTCTTTCTCTCTCCACTACTGCTCTTGGTGTTACCTCTCATTTCTAAGGAATGATCTAGTCTTACATTCTTGCTTT